>SSNR01000127.1:1599318-1625705 GCA_006937965.1 Callopanchax toddi
CCCCCCCCCCCCCCCTGTAATTTTTGTGGTTTCTCTCAACTCTTTTCATCTACGGTAACCCTCCTGTTTTATTTTGTGAAAACGTCTTCTGTGGGAAAGCAGACAGTCCTCCCACATTTCTGCAGAATGCACGAAGGTGAATCGTGACTGCTGTACTTGTTTAAGCCACAGCACCGCGCAGAGGGCTGTGGACTTCTTTATGATCACGCACACAAAAAAACAACATTTCCCCACTGAAAGTGCAGCACAAAAACAATCGCACATCAGCTCACAGCTCAGAGTAGAGCAGCTGAGAGATTAATATAGAAAAAAAGGAGGGGAAATGAAGTGAGAACATGAGGTGAGATGAGAAGATGGTGCGAAAGGAGGGAGGTGAGAAGGAAGTCAACTCTGTTAGTGTCTTCTGAACAGGTTGAAATCAGCTCCACTCTGTCTGAAAGGAAGTCAAATCCACTCATCTGTCCACCAACAACACTCACTGATCCGCCTTTAAGACTTCCTTCTGTGAGAGGAAAACACCAAGAGAACCATCGCCTGTTTTGTGTTTGTGTGCTGCTGTTCTTTAAAAAAACGTGGCTTATATGTAGTGATCAACATGCTTTTGTTAACTTTATGAGTCAGACTTGGTCCTGATGGAGCATGTGGCCCTAAAACTTGAGTTCACTTAGTTAGAGTGAAAACTTCATGGTTATGGACACAATTCATTTCATCTAAGACTGGATTTAAATGATAGTGTTTATAACTGATAATCAGCAATTACCACAAAAATGTATGACATTTTAAAGGCTCTTAAATGTTGACCTATTTTAATTGGTACAGATGAATCAGTGAGAAAATCCAAACAGCAGAGAAACACAGCGTTTGGTACAGTGGGAGCAACTACTGAGCAACATTCTGATGACAACAATCACATCCTTACTGCCCTACTGGTTTTATGATCCCACTACTGACACCAAATACAGTAATGGATGATGGATTAGGATAAATATACAGATATAATGAACGGTTTCAACCATCCCACAGACATATTGTCTTATGTAGATACATGACTGCTTTGATTCAAGAGACCTGACTTTAAACCTTGCATTGGTGACACATGTTTATTTGTCAAAATCCAGACATCTATTTGACATCAAAAATTAAACTTAGTCATTTTGAAAACTTTTACTTTTAGGCAAAGTTTAGCCAAATTCAAATTCTTTTTAGAAATGCTCACAGGAACAAACCACAGAAACAATCAGACATGTTTGTTTGAATTACCCAAACAAAGGACCGTCTGAATGTGGGAAAAAGTATTAAACATACTGTATATACAATTTAAATCACATCTTCTACTAACTTGCTGAAGACGTTAACTCTGCTCCAATAACTAATAATAACCTAAAGTAAATCAGATAATTAAGAAATAATTGCAGTTTACAAGCTGTGACCAGAGCTGACGTTGAACCTAATGAACCCTGAAAGGCAGAGTTTATTGTTTGTTATGTGACCTGTGGTTTGACTGGATTTTTTGTGTGATTTTTGTGTTGATGCTGTGCTGCGTGGGTTTCCTCTGAGTGCTCTGGCCTCCTTTACAGTCCAAAGACATGCATGTCAGGTTAATCAGTGATTATAAATTGAGTGTAGGGTTTTTATTATATAATAACAATGTTTGAGCTTTTTTTCTAAAGAATCTGATCATTTGTTTTTTTGTGTTTATACGTGACTGTTGTCATTGTTGTACTGACTGTGATCCCACAGTGGGGTTAATAAGTATTTGATCCCCCTGGTGTCCTTATTTGGTGTTGTCTATGGTAAAGAGGTATTTTAGATTCTGTCTCTCACAGTTGAGGTGTTCCTATATGAAAATTACAGACCTCTCCACTCTTTGTAAGCAGGGAACCTTGAAAAATCATCAGTGTATCAAATACTGATTTCATTACTGTATATTCTGTCTGTTCTCAGCCCAAACCAAAAGGCCGTGACGAAAAATTTAAATACAAACTCCGACTTATTCGGCTGCTCCTCAAATGTGGCAGCAACAGTATCGTGAGCATTTCTCATCCATTCAAGGAATCTTGAGCTACCTACTTGAGTTAATAGTCTCTTCTCACTGCGTGTCAAGGTCTAGCATGGCTAATGGCCAAAACATTGTCATTGTCATATTGATGTGATGTGGTTAGAGCTGCAGCCAACATCTGAGTGCACTCAGCTTCTTGTCAGTCAACCGATGGGCTGTGGAGTGGAAATGTTAAGTGCCACTATTACTGATTTCACAATCAGAAAGTGATTTACAGATAGACTCTGGTTTTAGTCGGACATTCAAATCACCACAGCGGTTAGGGGACACTCAGGCTTTATGGAGGGTTAACAGCTGAAGGACAAATCTGGATAATTGAGCCAATCACCTTGTACGTAGATCTTTGGGCTTTTTGTTTTATTTACCATTTTTATGAAAGTGAGTTCTGCTTGATGCCACCTGAGTGGCAAAACATTCAACATGGCTCCCATCGCTAGTCATAAGTGAATGACATAATATCATGATAGACTTTGGGCTTCAGAAATGACAAGAAATCGAGTTTCTTGAAATGTTTTTCACAGTGGTGCTCAAATCAAAACCTGAATGTATAAAATCTTAGATGTCCGTTTGAACTTGATAGAAGAATTTGTCTGAATTTATGGTAAGAACTCAAGTAGACATTGTGTTTATGAACAGAAATTGTCACAAAAACATTAACTTTTTAAAATTGCTGACGTTTTATGCAAGAAATAAACAGAAAGAGGGTCCTTACAGGGGTATGTACAGGGTCGGTTCTACATACTTATGAGGGTATATACATTTCACCTACAAGAGAGAACGTACAAGAAATGTACTGGGTATGTATAGGGGTAAATACAGGGGACTTACAGGAGTATTACAAGGTAAATACTAGGTACTTATGGGGGTACATATGTACAAGGACACTTACAGAATACTTATTTATGGAATTACTGGTGCTAGAAAAACTTTGGCTCAAAAAAACTACAGATTTTAAAGTTTCTGGCTTATTTTCATCATATCTACAGTACATGACCTCAATATTTTGTATTTTAGTAGGTTTATCTACCTGAAGGTTATCAAGTATGGAAACGTTAAGATGATTAGTCTTGTGACCACGTTTTTTTTTTTTTAAAAACACTACTTTGGGCCGACTGTATTTCACAACACTGAGCGATGGCAAATAAAACAAACGTGTTCTGCTAACTTTTCACCCCAAAGGTTTTCAGTGTTAGACTGGTTTGATAAAAACCTGACAGCTGAATTCGCCTCAGCTAACATGTTTATTTCCAATGATACAAACAATGTTTCTGGATCTTTGGGCCTCGCCTGCAGCACTCTTTAAAGATCAAGTATGATTATTGCTAAAAGGGGACACAACCTTTAAGTGGTGTGTGTACACACATTAACATAAAACCTGTGAGTGTGAGTCACACTGTAATCACACTTGAATTACTTTGAACCTGAGGCCAGTGGTCTTCTCATTTTCATGCTTAAATTAAGTAAGTAGCAGGTCTTTCACCTGGTAACTGATACTTAGAGAAAACAGCTTTTGATTTGTCTCTGTAACAAGAGGAAATTACACCGGCACCTGTTGATTGAATCACAATGTTAGACTAACCTCAGCTTAAATCTCTGTGCTGATACATTTATAACAGGGTCGCAGTTTTTTGTATTCTCAATGTCTTTTAAAAATGGCCTTTTCTTTTCTTTTTAGGATGAAGAATGAGCTAAATCCCAACCTCGACATGATGTTTGCAGTTTACCTTTAATAGATCTTCAACTTTGACCCAATGCAACTTCTTCAGTTGTACAATTTGAAAAAAAAAGAAACTTTACCTCTGTGAGAGCTTGATGAATGAAGCAGGCGGTTTCAGGAGACACCTCCCAGGGCGTCTTCTCGTCCACCATGATGGCATCCAGCGTCGCCTTTTCAAGGATCACATCAAAGGATGCGTCGGAGAAGGAGAGCTGGCGGACATCCATCTGGTGCCAGGTCATGCCGGGGCAGCTGCTGTACCTGGAGCTCATGGTGCTGATGCACACGGAGGAGTAATCTATGTTGGTGATGGAGCGATAGCCAGCCTTGTACATGTCCCCACTCAGACTGCTGTTTCCACAACCTGGGGGGACACAACGATAGAGATCCGTAGACAAGATGATTAAACACTTTTGCACTTCATGCTGACAGTTTGAAAAGAAGAAAAATATGTTTGCAATAAGAAAGAATATCAAGAGTCTAGAAATGCTGCAGGCTGTAAATTCTAAAAATGTGTTTTTTACGAGAAAAAGCAAAAACTTAAGGGACACATTACAATTGTTTGATCACTTTTTAAACAAAATCACATCGTTTGTGTTAGAAAAAAGTTTTATTTTGTTTATTCTGTCCATTATAATTTAGAAATCAGATTAGTGCATCATAAATTCAGAATATGCGTAAAGAAATGGAAAGATTTCTGACTTCTGGGTTTGTATGAAGTGTGTGCTGAGAACACGGCCCGACTCAAAACGATGCTCATCAAGGTTTCAACCTGTAGCTCGCTGCCGTGTGACAGATCACATGAAAGCCACGACAAAAGAAAAGTGAAGAGAGAGACTAACACAAGACGAGATGAAAATAACCGAGTGAATGCAGCGTCTCACCTTTTGGATCAGATGACTCAGACTGTGTAGATGGGGGAGGAGGAGGAGGAGTGCGTGGAGAAGACAGACGAAGGAAAAGAGAACAGAGTAGGAGGAAGACTTGTGGAGGACATATACACTCACTTAAATCACAAATTCTGTTTAAGTTAAAGATCATATGGAGATTTTTTAACTATTGTTACATTTTGCGCTACTTACTGCAGCTTGAGTGTGTAAATGTGTAGTTCAGGGTGTGTGTCTGGGGACATGTGAGCGAGTGTGATAGGTGGAGTTGTGACTTCCAGCGGCACGCCGACAATAACGCCTCAGTTGCAAACGTGTGGTTGCCGCTTGTTATCGCTTTTCTGCTTCCACTAATTAACCAGCCTGCACACGCTTCACAAATGTGTGCACGCTTGTATATATGTGTGTGTGTGCCAGCGCCTTAGAACGACTCAGTTTTCAGACTCACACTAAACAACGCGTTAGTAACCTATTTCGATGTGTGCTTGCTGGTTTGTGTGCTGTGCATGTTGAAACCTTATGTCGCACAACCATAGGTGGCATTAACTCCCTCTCACAGTTAGAAACATGCAACAGGAAGGAGGAAAATGTGAGAAAAATGCTTTAAACTGAGAAAGAGACGATTTGCAGGCACATTAAGTCTGGAAAGATTTTGAAAGCAACACAATTTTTAATTTGTAAAACAGAATAATGAACTTTTAGACTTTAATAGGCAACAAAATCACACATGAAAATGTGTTTAAAGGGACTCATAAGCACCAAAAAAATATAAACCTTTTAATTTTTGAATCCACAGCAATGATGCTTTACATGTACTTTTTACTGATTAAAACTAAATTCCTGTTCTTTTTCTTCTAAATGGTAAAACGCTTGTACTCATACTCATCATCATATTCTTATATGGGTCCTGGTAGTAGGGGCAGCAGCCCTATAAAAAAAAAGCCCAGACTGTCCCCTACCCATACATCACCACCAGGGACCCCAAGGCATTCACAGGCCAGACTAGATGTATAATTCCTCCAGCAAGGCATCCAGGAGGCCTCCTAACCAAATTCCTGAACCAGCTCAGCTGGCTTCACCCTGATGTCTGAGCTCCTCACCCTACCTCAAAGGCTGAGCCCGAGCACCCTCCAGAGGAAACTCATTTCAGCAGCTAGTATTTGTGATCTCGTTCTTTTAGTCATTACCCAGAGCTCGTGACCTTACAGGTGAGGACTGGAACGTAGACAGAGCTGTAAATCGAGAGCCTTGCTTTCTGCTTCAGCTACTTCATCTATTATTATATGATGACAGAACACAAAGAAAGGAGGAAAATGTGGATTTATTACAACCAATATCATACCTGTATATTATTGCATGTTTTTTGCAATGTCATGCAGCTCTGGTGGTTACTTAATGGGATATGTTGGTCATTTTTAAATTTCTTTCAGTTATTTATCAACAGTAAGGGTCACACCTACCAGTGACATCACTCAAAGCCACTGAGTCTCTAGAAGCAGGAATCAGTCCTCTGATGGGAGGTTACAGCAGCAACACAATAAAACCCCATTTTAATCAAAACAAGTCACTCTTCAAGTCAAATCTTCAATCCCTGAAGTCTGGGACCAACTTATTTCCTGAAGGTAAATGTCATGTTCTTACAAAATGATCAAACAGAGGAGGTGAAATTACCTCGTTTATACATTCTTAATGCTCACTTTTCAGTACACAGGTATGTGAATATAAAAAACAATCATGCACAGGAGGAAGGCTCATTGTATTGCTCTGTTCAACCAAATGTTGCCAGAAAACTTTTCTTACCCCTTCCATCACCTTTATAAGGAAGTGTTTTAAGACCTGTGCACCTCACTGCAGCTGGCAGAAAGAAAGGCAGAAGACCCTTCACTAATTCATTACAGCAGTGATGAGAATCCTGCTATGAGTAAAGGCAGAAGGTATAATAAACAGCTGTTGTGTCAGCTGTCCACTTTTGTTTCAAAAAGCCAGCTCAGCGCTGTTGTCACACACGTATAGCTGAACGTTTTCCTCATGGATGGTTAGAATATGAGAAATCTGTCAGTAAGTCCCACAGTCTCGCCTGTTCCTTTGAAAAAACTGCCAAAAGCAAATGACAGCCTCGGAAAATACATTTCATGAAGCAAAAGCAACGTGAGAAACGAAGTATGAGTTAACGCACTTCTATGTAATTTCACAACCACAACTCAGCTTGTAGTAAAAATAAAGGCCTGTTTCCAGCCCACGTATGGTGCTGTCCCCAGTGGGTTCATTCACTCCTGAGCCCCCCTCTCAAGTCTCAAAGTAACCCCCGCCCTAAACATTGTTCCTAAAGTGTTCTCTCTACATACACAACTGTCTGTGTGTGTGTGTGTGTGTGTGTGTGTGTGTGTGTGTGTGCGCGTGCTATCTTTTTCCGTACACTTTCATCTGAGCGGGGTGTCACATGACACCTCATTGCTGGGGGTTGTCGTGACAGTTATAGTTACAAGGTTGTCGCCAAAGACACAGGTCTTATTCTGGATCTGTGGCATCATCATCTGGTGACCCCCCCCCCCCCACACACACACACACACACACACACACACACACACACACACACACACACAGACCTACCTACACATACACTCGGGGGGTTCTGGATATAAAAGTTTTATTCTTCTGTTGCCATGTGTTTTATTTGAAAAATGATAAGAGATCTACCCTGTTATCTATGTTGTTTTTAATATAATTACATAATAAACTCTATTAGATAATTATATAATTGTTTTATTAGCATTCAATAAATTAGAAATCGTTTTACTATTATTCATGTATTAGGCTTTTGAGGGTAAATGCTTGAATGAATAATGACTATTTGTGGCAAGAATTTTATTAAACTATCTCACCAATTATATCATTTCTGATTATGTTTGAATTTTCTTGCAGTTTTTGTGAAGCACTTCATCATTTTTATCTGTAAAAAGAAGTATTAAATTCCTAGTACCGGTAATCAGAGAATAGAACCTAACTGGAGTTTTATGTGTGACACACAGTGTTTCATTGTGTTAGCATGTGATGGAAAATCTGAGTCCTGAAAAGTTTCACAAGAGTCACAATAAAACAAACCAGTGAACATCAGTCAAGTTTATGGTTTGAGTAAACAGTTGATCCGTGTTTGCTTATTGTATTTTCTGTGCCCATGTCTATGTGGAAGTTCTATACAAACATGACTTCATTTTTATTTCAACAAGTCGGGCAAAAAACGGAAGAGGTGCCTTCCTGAAGATTCTCTGTCCAACAAAGGGACAGGGTTCAGCGTCTGACCTGGCGAAGCATCTGATGTTCAGGAAATAGCTTCACATGTGACCGACAGCTGAGGAGACACACAACAGGAAAGGAACCCTCTGAGGTAATTCCCAGGAATAACATGGGATTACTCTGCTGTCAGCACATAAATTTCCAAATGCAATTTTCCAACCAAAATAAACAAGTCTGTTTGTTCTGCATTCGAGCACAGGGTCACGCTGATGGAGAAAATGTTTCTGCAATTAGAACATTCCATAGAAGAACAATCAACAGCAGCTGACTTTTCTGTATTTTCCATGATCAGTAACCAAATTCATTACTTTACTTTGATAAGTCGTCAAACTGGGTAAAGTTTATAGCTGAATGATGATCAGGAAACAAAATATGGTCCTTATTTTGATCCCATTCTACAGCAACAATGTTGTTTAATAATCATATTTTCATTCAGTTCGCTGTCTTGACTCCTGCGCTGTGTGTTGGAGGACAGACTGTTGAGAGTCAAGATGACAACCATCTAAATAAACAGCGACTCTGTGGTCCATCTATGGTGAAAGCGGGGAGGTGGGTGGGAAACCCCTGCGTGTCAGCCAGCGGTGTGAAATATCAAAGCTGCTATGCGTGAAGTGAGCTGATCTGAGCGCAGCAGTGGAAACTCCATGATGTCAGGGGGCATTTATGGTATGCCTACACGTCCCAGATTGGTTTTGACACATTAGGGATGGAGATTGTGGACATTGCTGATGAAAGGTGATGTTCGTATGCGCACATAACAACAACGTTGAAATCAGCCACTCCTGCACACCGGGGCTCTGGGCAAGCCCGGGGTAGACTGACGCCATGATGACACTTCACCAAGTTTAGCTGCAACTGCTGTAAATGTCAACAAATGGAAAATCTCCCATGTGGAGCCTGTTTGCTTTTTGTGTCTGACGGTGTTTGTTCGTGCACATTAATTATGTGGCTTTGTGTTTGCTGCCACAGCTTGTTTAACTCATACAAACCAACGTCAAGTAAAGCAGGAGAATTTTCCGTTATTTACACCAACATGAAGCTAACTTAAGCAGTTTTGCAGACAGTCGTGAGAGGTCAAATAAGTCTACACATTAGTGGGTGTTTGTGTTCACTGAGACAATAATAAAACTAGACAGTGTCACATGGGGTCTTTTTCTAACCAATTATCTTTCCCATGTGTTAATGTCCACTGGTATTTAGCTAATTAAGCAGAACCGTGTGACAAACTGTTTCATCTCTTCAAAAAAAAGTTGTGTTTGTGCGTCTCAGTGACTTCAGCAAGGGGTCAAACAGGTGGCGTCTGCAAGCTCTTGTCATCAATGCAATTAATTATCCTTTGAAAGTATCTGGGGTTCTTGAGACTTTTACATTTTCTCTACATCCCCTCGTTACATGTACAAATACATGAAGGGGGATGTGGGTAGATTTCACCTAAAATCTTTTTTTTTTCCTTTTGTTCAAAAGGCGTTAGGTGTTGCCACTATATGCTTGGCCAAAACTGAGATGGTGATACTGGTTGTGCACACCTTACTCTTTGTCACTTGTAAAACTGAAAAATTCAAAGGGCTGAATCTGTGAGCTTTTATAGCGTCTCTAGGAGCTTGTTGATGTTGATCCAGAGAAGTGGGGACCTCATTCCACTCAAGTGACTGGATGTGATTGTGAACTAAGATTCAGTATTATCACTTTAGCTGGCAAACATACAAAAGAAAAAAAACACGTTCAGGGTTCAGGATGAAGAGAATGAAACCTGGCTGTAAATTTCTGCTACTGCAGCAAAAATAATTCAGGCATCATCACCTTCAAATTCTGCTCTTAGTGTTATTAATGTCCTTCCTCTGGTTTTAGTGAGCCTCTTTGTACTTTATGTACACTGTAACCCACATTTTGCTTTCTGAAGGCATATTTCAGCTTAAAACACCTGGAACATAAATGCCCTAGGGATTTTTTCAAGGAGATAAAATAATAAAGTCAAAGATAAAAGATTAGTGCGAAATATTCTTTACTGTTCTATAGGGAAAGTTGCATTAGGCTACAAGCTCATGCATAACATCATAAACTAATGACATTGGCACAGAAGATGGAAACATATATCAATTCTCTAAAGGAAAAGGAAAGTTACTTCATCACTGAAATCCTACACTTGTAAGCAAGAAATACAACAGATTTTTTAAAGCATTTAGTTTTGCTCAGTTTTTTGTCTTCCTAAAACCTGAAGATAGTTTTAGAGTTTAACCAAAAAACCACCAGGGGATTGGAATCAGCCAATAAAGAGTGATCAGCCTGATCAGTGATCGGTCTGAAACTTTTTGTGAACTCACCAATGCAAATCACTAATCAAAAAATTAAGAAAATGTTTAAGGTCCATAAACTTATAGATATCATATATGATGGCTAGATGCCTTATCTGGGAGTTGACAGCGTCCCTACACGGCAGCCATCTTACTTCAGACAGCTGACGCTCTGCTCTATGGTAGCAGATGGAAGGTGAGCGATCAACTGAAATAAAAAATCTCTTAACTCGATGAAAAATGAACAGATTTACAAACGGTTTACGTTCTTACAAACCTTATTATGTTTGAGATGGGATACTTTCACAGTTTATGAGTTTCTCGACCATTATTGATAAATTTCATAGTCACCTCTCTGACGTTTATAACAAAGCAATACATTTGAAAATCGGTTAAAAATTGAGCAAGTTAGCGGTATTTAATAGTACATGCACCATTGGCAGCAGTGTTATGAAAGGGGACAGCTGAAGTAAGATGGCCGCCGCGTAGGGATGTCAGGGTCCATTGACGAGCAGCACGGGTAACATATCTAGCCTTCATATATGATATCTATGCACGAACTCACCATCCCTAAATGCTAATTTATGCTACCATTAACACATCTTCCATTTGGAAGTTTGTTTATTCTAAAATGAATTTTTAAAGTTTTCTGTTAATTATAGTTATTTGACATTAATTGAAATCAATCCAAATTGGTAACAAAATATGTAAATCTGTGTCAGCTCTTAAAACCTGAATCTGTAATCTAATAATTAAAGATGCACCATAAAACTATCTGGTGATAGGAATATATTCAGCACAATCAGCTGATATGAAAAAAAAAAGCTTTTTGATTCTGATTTATGAATTCACCATTACCAAGTAGCAATAATAAAACTGATCTTTTTTCCCAGTCAGTAAACACACCATCATAAAGCACTACATTAAACTGGCAATAACAGATGTTGCACGTGAAGGTCTTTACTTACAGAATCATAATTTTGATTATTTAGAATTTTTACATAAAAGCATTGTTGACATTCTGTAATGTTTGCTGAGATGAAACCAGTACGGACCAAATCAGTATATCTCTAAAATAATTTTGTTAAACCAAAACTTTTTTGTACTATTACTACACACAGTGTTCAGCCTGGGTATCTTTAGTAGGTGAACGGTCCGTGTACACAGAAATAGGGTAGTAAAACCATCGTATTATCAGAAAAATTTTAAATCACAAAAAATCCTCAAAGCAAAATTAATAGAATCTTTGCTTCATTTGAACCATGTGACCACACTCTGATCACCACAGTGATGGACAGTTTATTATTTTCAGCATAACATCATCAACTTTATACAGACAGCTGATTTATTTGTAATGTAAAAACGAGATTCTCTGTGGTCATAATTCTTTGCATTGAGACCAGCATTCCTAATTTAAAGAGCAGAGAGATTAAAAATGATAGACGGAGCATCATACCACTCAGCTCTACCTGTTCAGACTTTTAATGATTTAAAAAATATGTTTTCATAAAAGGGCTCTGCTTTGAGATCAAATTGTCTGCTTTGTTTACAAATGTTTTATCGACTTTTACGTTTTCCTATTTAAAGAATCACAAGTTGTTCTGGGTTTTCAGCATAAAGGACTCTGCCTTCAGACTGATTCAGTGGTTAAAGAAATATGTCCACAAGAACGACAGGCTGTTGTACTCAGGCAGATCAACACAAAGCTTTCAGGTAATTCTCTCACTCACCTCTGTGTACCTGTCCAGACTTTATCATCTTTAAAATAAAAATAAAACGTTGCTCTGGTGACTGATAGCTGTTTATATAAAAATGTATGTTCTGGAAAGTTCAATTCAAGCATGCATAACAAGATCCGTTTCAAAGATCTGTTGGCATACAAACAAATTATGCGGCACAACTTTAAGGGAGATTTTTTTAGCTATGAAATGTCAGCTGATTGAGACAAACGAGCTGAAATAAAACAGAGGAAACACTCAATCAAGAAGTGCTCAGAGCTATAAGAAGATTTCCCAGAAAGGAGATGGGCTATCTAATAAGCACTGCTTCACTTCCCTGTCACTACAGGGAGGAAACATCAATAGTCTCCCATCATCATCATCGCTGTATCCACTGCATTCAGAGAGATGCTCCTACTGATGATGAAATGCAGCTTAAGAAGAGTTTACACATTGTGATTTTTAAGATGTTTTCATTCAAGGACTTTAAATGTATCAAGTTTGGTCATTTTTATTCAGTTTGGAAGTATTTAAAAAAGTTACAAGGAAAAAACCTTTTGCTACAAAAAGACAAAAACTAGATTGAGAGTTGACAAAATGACTAGGGATGAAAAATGTGACAAAAGGAAGATGAGTCAAAGTAAAGAAGAGATGCGCGACGACTCGAGGTGAACTCAGCAATCTCGTCTTCATTGGAAACAATACACACCAACTCTTTTAAGTCTTTAAATCACACCTTGTGCATTCATCACCGACCTGCATCCTTGAAATAAAAATTTTTTTTTAACCGATTCAGTGTTTGTGCAGTTTGGGTTTTTTTTTCTTCCTCTCTGACACCTTTTTATAGCATTTAAACTACATTTACTTCCTCTTTAATGAAATGTTCTTCAAACAGTTTCAGATGCTCCCAAAAAGTTGCATCAGCACCACGGCAAGATGAAACCGCTCCATTTATTCCAACAAGTTCTCCTCACAAGACTTCTCTTCCCTCCACTTACAAAAGCAACCTCGGTTATGTAAGCGGGTATGTAGATAATTAGTGGCTGAATAATTAAGCATGTGCTTGTGACAGTGTAACTGTTTGATGGTGTGTGTGTGTGTGTGTGTGTGTGTGTGTGTGTGTGTGTGTGTGTGTGTGTGTGTGTGTGTGTGTGTGTTTGAAAGAGATGGAGGACTTTTGGAAGGACTCCACTGTATGAATTTGCCTGTCTGTTGTGGCACCGAGCCTGAAGCCTCTCTCTGATCCAAAACGCTAACAGGCACCAGAAACCGGAGCTCGGTAAATTGCAATAAGAGCAGAGAGCCATCTTTTTTCACGGTTTTTATTTGCTAGAACTAACAGTTATTGAAAGCCGCCCACTCGCCTCTTTATGTTACCACTGATGTTTTGTTGCTAATGTTTTTAGCACAAGTCAAGCGTTTGCTCTACATGTGCTCTTTTCAAACTAGTGGCCTGGGTAAATCACATTTCACACTCTGCACAAACCATTAAAGCTGCAGCGCTGAAGTCTGCTTTTAAAGCCCTCGTTGTCCTGGTATAGAGTCTAACAGAAGACGGAAAGTCTACAGATCAAGAATGATGGATGAAGTACTAACGTGAGAGGTGAGCAGCTGTCAAAATGAGTGAGAAGACACACGTGGAGACTTCACATGGAAAGGGAAAAACTGAAACAGTGCTGAGGACAAACAAAACAGTGTCTGAAGACGGAGTAGAGACAAACACAAATCAAGTAAGATTTCCTGTAACAGTACAATAAAGCCAACAGATCAGTTGATCCATCTCTAAACCATCACTAGCTGTTTTCATTGTACTGATGTGGCAGAACAAAAGTATATCAATCGACATCTAACAAAGAAAATACAAACACATCAACGTTCACATTTTCTTTACTGTCTAAACACTTGGAACCTTTATAAGTCTCCCTTAGGACCCTTCTACTCTTTTCAAATTTTTCAACTTTTGACTCATAAAATAACAACAGAGACCTGCAACCCTAACATTTGCTACTTAAAGTATAACAGCATCACAAATATCACAATTAAACAATAGAAGAAGTACAACGCAAACAACTCCAACAACAATTTCACTGGTTTTATCCACGTTTAACTACTGCTGACTCTCTGGTAACAATTATGACAAAAGTTTGCCATTTAGCTATCTTTTAAAATGTCATTGAATTGTGAAAATCATCTTAGGACATCTCAGTTGGTTGTTAATGAGCCAGATTCTAAAAAAAACAATGCATATGCTGTCAGATTTGTTGTTATGTCATAGCAGAGTCAGTCCATGGCAGAGACTTTAGTGCATGCTTTTATTACTGATTACTGCAACGCTCTGCTTGTCTGTTCTTCCAGACTGCTGACTAAAACCAGAAAGAGAGCTCTCTGCATTGGCTACCTTTGTATTTTACAAATACATTTTATTAGTTTTAAAGCTATTTGTGGTTTTAGTCTTACTTTACATTATTGTTGCTTAATGCACTACAGCTCAAAAGGTATTTATCTGTGACTTTTAACAACAACCATACTAAAAATGTGCACAAGAACTTCATATTTGCAGATCCTAAAAAATTACTACCTCTGTTTATTATCACTATCAGCACCCTTACTAGTCTTAGTCCTTACTTTTTATGGTTCTTAATCTTTTTATTTTATTTTATTGTTTGTTATTTTTCTTTTTTTATTTACCATGTCTTAGTCTTGTTGTCTCTTATGTGTTTTTATCAGGAATCTTGAAATGCAATTTCATATTATATCATGCAGTAGCAATAATTCTGGATCTTTTACCCTACAAGTCCTCTCATTTCTCAGGTCCTCCTGAAAAAGTCTTATGAATTCACCAAAATATTGAACTAAAACCTACAGTGAGATGTCTTTTCTTATTATGGCCCTCGCATGTCAAACGTCAAAGTGTAGCCTCACCAAATAGGCTACATCCTCTGACCTTTGACCTCTGTTGACCATCACAACAATAATCCATCTTTTTCCCAATAACTTGGAATACAATCACTCTTGGATTATGTTTTAACCTGAATCAAGATCCCTACAGGTGTCCTACTGTCCACTTTCAGGTGTCCATCTCCCAGATGACCTTAACTGGACACTAGCTGGTCTAATAAAACACTCTCTGAAGAAGTCTCTTCTTTAACACCAAATGACTGGTGTTCCAACTGTAATCTCTTGTTTACAGAACATTCGCCTGTGCTCCTGCTCCAAGGACATCCACACACTCACACTCAAAGTGTTATAATGCTTCTCTGCTATTTCATGCATTTCTACCATTATAATGTGAGTCTTAACGGGCGGAAGTCATGTGACTTGGTAACTCCCTCACAGTCCCTTGTCCAATCAGAACGATTCACAACTCCACTAACTCAGTTCTGATTAGTACACTTAATATCTTCTGATTGGTTAAATTTAAGATAACTCGTCTCAAAACTAATACTCAGGTCTGGTACAAGTCTTGTCTTGACAGTCTTGTCGAGTCCTCCTACAGTCTCAGTCTTGGTCTGAGCCTGAAAGCAGTTGGAGCTGCTATGCTGCTATCTTAGCTGAACCTTCATCAGCTTTGAACAAGGCCTCTCGTCTCTCCCTCACCACGGGAGCAGATCAGAAATGACATCAGCATGCCTGCTGAGATGCCTCCCTTGCTGATCCGGACGTATCCACGGACTGTCCGGCGAGGTCCTCGGCGGCCACGCCTTCCAGGACCACCACTCCGAGTCTGGGGACTCCAGCCTCAGCTCGTGGACAAACCAACGCCTGCCAGATCTAGGAGCGTCCACCTTTCAGTGAGCGAACACCACTTTCTGATCGAGAGGTTTGCTTTGATAAAGCTTAATTCTTCCAAACTAAATTAAGCCAAAACCAAACTCCAGTCCAAACTCAAATTAGCCTAAATTGACTCTTAAAGTCACAACTAGGTTAACTAAATTAACTAACTTCCCTAGTCATTAAAACATATGCTACGGTCCGTTAAAACTCACAATTAAACTATCTTTAACATCCTCAACATGTTTAAGAATATTAATTGTGTTTACATCAAACTTTCTAAATGTCTTATCTGTCTGTGTTCTTAGGTTTTTCAAATTAAACGATTGTTCAATCTTTATCTGCCTCAGCTTCACGTTATTAATAAGGTATTTCAATTCACTGTACTCTTTCAAAGAACCTAGATACCTTCAATAAATATTAGCTATTATCAGGGTTAAATGACAGTGTATCACTTTTCATTATAAACATAAAATAAGCTAATGTTATTGAAGAGGGTGTAGTTAAAATAACTAAATAGTTATTTTCAAACGCTACAAAAGGCCCCAATATATTTTGTTTTACTGTGTGCTTTTATAGAATTTTTTATTTTTTAAATCATCTGACAAAATGTTGAGTGCTTGCTTTCTCCAAAATGCTAAAAGTTTCTCATTAACATCCAGCAGTTTCCATTAATCAATAACCGATTTAAACAGCTTAAACCAGTTTGGATCACTTGACATTTTGATTTTTCTGCAGTGCCTAAGTGATGTTCATTCCTGGGGTTATGTTCTTGCACTTCCTGTTTTTATTTCTCTCATCATTTCAGACCATTTTACTTCTTGTGTAACCATCTCTGGGTTTTTATCCCTAATGTTCTTCATCTGTGCCTCATTAACCTCCCTATTTATACCTTGCCTCGAGCTCCTGTCAGTTGCCAGTTCATTTTTTCTCCTGTGCGTTCCAGCATTTAGTTGTTGCCTATCTGTGTATCGACTCTTCTATAGCTTTATGGATTGACCTGTTGCCTTTCGTCTCAAACATATTTGCATGTTTTGAAATACTGGTTTTGACCTCAGATTGAAACAAAGGATTTTGATTCAAATTGCTTTCCAAATAGAAGTACTGTTTCTCAGTCTTCTCCTCATAAACAGCTTAGGCAAGAAATAAAAACTAACATAATGGTCACTCCGGCGATGTGGGCTGAGTCTGTGGCCTCCTCTCTGTTAAACATGAAGCTGAATGCCCACAAAGGAGGTTTTTCTAAACAAATTTGCTTTTTTTTCCACAATTGCAATTATATTAAATCCTAAACTCTAACCCTATAAATAAATATCCTTGCAGTGGTCATAATATAATAATATGTCTGCTGTAAGCTAAACAAGTCAACTGGTATGTTTCAATGTGACACAAAAAAAGTCACCATCACTGTAATATTTCACTTTCACACAATCAATACCAGCTCCCTCCATTATTTGTAAACATTGTTTTATAAATCAGTGTCATTTTTCTCTGCAGTGGAAACTGTCTGAGCTTTTGTCACCTTCATCAATAAACCACAGACGCTTGTTCAAGGTTTGTTTTTCAAAAAACCAAACCAAAAACAAGGCCTGCAAATCAAACTGTATGTGGCTAGATCTATTTATAGGCTGTAATGGTTGCATTTATTTACGGATTAAATGTTGATTTAATGAGTGAACACGCATGTTTATGGGTGTTGTATTCATCAACATCTTTCCCCTCCTACTTCATGTTCATTACAGTCTTTTCCAGAGATAAAGATATTTATTTTTCCATCAGGCTACACCAGCAGGGCAGTGTGTGTGTGTGTGTGTGTGTTGTTTCCTCCTGTACAGTTTGAGCGGTGTTGTTTCATTCTGTCAGTCGGTGCTGTAGCAGAAGTGAGGAAGGTCATGACTCAGCAGAATCTGCGTGTTAGCGCGCATGTGTGTGTGGGAAAGATCAAATTCACGAGATGTCAGTAATCCATCCCACCTTAACTGGGATGAAATAGGAACACAGCACAGATTTAACATAACAAGGCAACTAGAAAGAACTGAACATGCTGTTCCTGGTGTTAACCCTTCATCAGGATTTAAAGTATCCCATTTCCCGTCCTTTTAAATATTTCATATTCCAGTACAAAATACTGTAATGTCAAGTTGTTACTGACTCATTTTACTACAACAAAAGACATGAACATTCTTCCAGATTTCTAATATACTGTCATTAACTGTTGTGATAAATATTACATGAGGTTTAGGAACCTTTTTGTGGTTGTCTGCCTCTAAAGACTATGAAGACTAAGACTACCTTAACACCTGGTAATGATGTGGGATTTGTTTGTGGTAAATACAATGATCTGAAAACTAACTTAGCTGTTGTTTTCAGTGTAAGATGCTTGATACTTCTAAATAATGATAGATAATATTGTCTTTTTTAACAAGTTGTGATCACTATAAAACTTAAAAGATTCCACTATTAATGGTAGACTCTCCACAACCTATTAGAATATGACTGGATTGCAGCCAATTTGGTGAAGGCAGTAGAGCAAGCCAAATAGAATTTTCCCTGCTAACTTCCACATCTCAAAAACACTGTGCCTCACCTTGACATCATCGTGTTCCCATGAAGATCCTACCATGTACTCCCACAATGGCACTATATGCCATGGGCCCCATGCTAGCATGACTCTCCACCCCCCAAACACTTCCACTCCAGAAATCCTCTTTTTATGGCTAGTTCAGGTCAGCCAATCATTGACCATGATTAGTCCAGATTTATTTATTTATTAACCTTTATTTAACCAGGAAAGTGCCATTAAGATTCCGAATCTCTTTTACAAGGGAGTCCTGGACCCTGGACCCTATAGGGCATGTTGTGATCTGTGGGGAAAACCGGAGTACCCGGAGAAAACCCACGCATGCATGGGGAGAACATGCAACTCCACGCAGAACGGCCACAGCCGGGATTCAAACCTGCGACCTTCTTGCTGTGAGGTAACAGTGCTAACAACTGCGCCACCATACAGCCCAAATGTGCAGATAATAATGTTGAAAATTTGGCTTTGGCATTTCCAGTTTTAGCTAAAAAAGACATCAAAAACTGGGTTTTAATTGACCTTTTCAGCCTTAGCCCAAAGCTTTACTTGTGTACAAGATGTCTTTTCACCTTTCACTTTTCAACCAAATTCCCACGTAGTTTAGACAACAAGCTAAGTTGTCTTTTAAACAAAATCTTGCTGGGGGGTGGGGAGTGTGGCCAGTCCTGCTTCAAATTCCCAAGTCATGCTGGTCCATGTTGGCTCCATGGGCCACATTTCTACCCAGAACTCCAATATACTGCTACCATGGAGGTTTGATGTTGTATGCTCAAAACTACCATTGAGAGAGCACTCTGTTTTTATTATGTGCTTAAAGACCCTGCAAAGACAATCCAGCCTTGGTTGAAATTTTACACTGCAACAAGGTATTCATCCAGTGTAAAAGCGATCCAAGGTAAAATCTGTTTTAAGACCATACAGCCCTACCACTTTGTTCTCTCCCTACATCACATAGACATTTTGGGACACCCCTCACCCTTGGCTTAGGTGGTTGGAGGCTGTTTGTTAATAAAGTTTTAAAAAGCCATCCATCCATTCATTTTCTGTAGCCGCTTCTTCCTCCACTGAGGGACGCGGGGGAGCTGGTGCCAAACTCCAGTCATCAAGGGGCGAGAGGCCGGGGACACCCTGGACAGGTCACTTTATAAAAGCTCCCTTTTTAAATTTCCTTAACATCTGTATATGTTCCATTCAAAAATTTGGCATGAAGCTGTAACTCTGACAAGCCCCCAAAAAACCTTGATCAATTTAGGACAATTTGACTAGGTTAAACATGGTAATGTCTTTTTTATTTTTAAACACGAAAGAAAGGCCTTTTTTAAATTAATCCAAAACAACAGGTGATGTAATACACAACCACACAGTGACAGACATACCGACAGACAGTCTCTGTAGAGGAAAATGAGAGGGTAACAGCAGTATAGACAATTTCAATTAGCCACCTACCAGGACTGCGTCTGTGGCAAAAAATGAAATGACAGAAAAAGAACAGGTATTATTAAGCATAAAAGCACACACACACACACACACACACACACACACACACACACACACACACACACACACACACACACACACACACACACACACAGCGGCTCAAACTTGACTTGACTGGTTAATTTTCTGCCTGGATGGCAAGTCGGTTTGTCAGTTCAAGGTGCATGCGTCAGTATGTAAATGGGTCTCTTGCCTGACCTTGGTGTGATTATTCACTATGGATCAGGTTTTACAACAGAGGGCCAGTCCACTGTGGGAGCTCTGTGGCTGACAAAGCATATTGATCACTGCAGGAGGAAGTAGCATGTCTCCCTGCAGTGTCATGGAGTCTCAATTTGATGTGAATATAGATGAGATGTTTCTAGAAACGGCATGCATTATGATATCATTTGAGACAAAAGATTTTTTCTAAAAACCCTCCATCAAACATGTAAGGCATTTATATATGCAGGGGTGCACATAACTAGCCCGCCAGTCCGCATGAGAACCAGATATCATGCATGCGTACCAGAACCTACTGGACTCACATGGACTCTGAAGCTAGCAGACACACATGGCAGGACCTCCGACACACACACTCGCAGCATCTCCAACACGCGCGCAGCACCACACTGGTAACAGATGTGTGCAGCTCCTTTGACACACGCGTGCAGCAACGGCAACACACACACACAATCACAGCCTGTCCGCCACACACACGCAACCCCCACCCCCCGGAATTTAGATGTGCGTACCAGACACCAGTGCCAGGTTCTCCCTTGAGTACCTTTACAAAAATATTGTGTGCACCCCTGTATATATGCACTCTTTAGCAGGGGTATCCATTCATGGGAATGCTGCAGTGAAGAACACTCACCAGCTATTGCATTATGACCAAAGACTAGTAAAGTGAAAAACATTGACTGTTTTGTCTCAATACCTTCTCGAAAGTTAAATGTATGTGGAAGAAGTTCAGCATCATGTCTATGAAACTGTGTTGAGAATAAGGGGAAATAAACTGTGAGTGTCAGGATTTGAGCTGTTTTTATGGGGCCAAAGTGTCTTAGCAAGATCTGAGCCAAAGCATCTTCATAACTGCAGTCCTTCTGGGATGTTGCCTAAACCAGTAATCCCCCTGGGCAATGACTGTTAGCAGTAAATTGCAAATAGCAATTTGAAGGGAGATTCTGAAATGTCCTAAGCTATTTGCAAGGGTTCATAATTTCCTAGTGTGAGTTGCAGGGCCTCATTATCATGTTGAAAGAATTTTGAACATGTTAAAAAAAATTTGTAAGACAAATTTACTCTCAAAATCGTCTAGAGTTATCACAGGCATCTGGAACGTGTCTTGAACCTTTATTGATATTGTTTCTTTAAGTCCAAAAGTACAAGGAATTGTTGACCACAGGAATATCCCCATTTGTTTGCAATGGTATCACATGCCCGACGTGACCCGGCTACATAAAACATTTGTCACAAAAGTGAATTCTGTACCAAATGAAAACTTGCATATTTATTTACGATTTTGTGCCTCAAACTAGTCACCAAGAGGTTAACCCGGTGGTGTAATGGTCTTACTTGCAGTGGTTAAGTTAAGGAAAAGTGGTTAAAGACAGAAAAACTAATAAACCAGCAATAATATCATGGGTGATCAAGGCTTACCAACTTGAGCTGGATCATTTTTTCGGATCCAGTGGAAGACGTATCATGAAGTTTTAATCGGAAGCTGAATGATATGCTTGATTCCATCATTTCTCTCTGCATATCCCATCATATTTTTGTACTACATTAAATGTTGAAATTTTCATAGGTTTTTCCACACAGACATGGCAGAATATATGTCAAAATCTAGAAAACAAGAGCTCGTTTTGGTAAAGAGATCAGTTCAGGTTGTTTTAAAACCATAGAGCAATGCCAGTATATGACTTTATGTCATCTTTTGTAAGTCCAGATGCCACAGTGTGGCCAGGCACCATGTAAAACCACCGTTGAATCTAACCTAGAGCCTGGAGCAGTTTGAGACTGAATGCTCGTATTTTAAAGAAGACGAAGCAGCTGTAAGCTGAGTGTCTCTAGAATGTGGAGACAAAGTTGTAACGTGTAATTCATTAATTGCCCATCAAGGTTGGTGCCAAGTAAGGAGTGTCTACACCTGCTGTCCTGACTTATTCAGATGTTGACAATGTATTATTCAACATTAATCATTCAAACATATAAATAAGATCAATAGGTTCCACTTTGCTCTGCAGATGAATGTCTTAAAGCTGCACTTGCTGGAAAACAGTACTGCAGTTTGTACTAGTGGTATGCAGGATTTGCAGTTCGCTTTCAAGTCCTCAATGAGCAGCTGAGAGCAATGAAGTTGCTGATGAAGAATGAGTCAGCCTCTGAGACAGGCTGGTAGGTGAAGGTGGTGATTAATGCAGCCTGCTTCGTCCCCTCCTCTGGTCTGCTGCCACATGCAATATGCCAATGCGTCAACGTTACTCTACATTACGCTCTACCAGACAAACACTTACACACTTTGATTCACCCAGCCATCCAGCTGCTTGTCTGATCCTTTAACAGGAAGCTATGATTCTCTTTTTTGTGATTCAGATCTGTGTATAATTATTGCCGTCAGTCAGCGAGTAAGTAGCAGAGGCTGCTACTCTGACTGTACAACATGGAATAGACTCACTGGAACACATTTAATAATCTCTTTTCACTGAATCATGACTGTGTCCTTTTTGGCAGGAGCTGAGTGTTCTGGTCCATGAGAAAAGCAAGAAAGATGAAGTGGAGG
This sequence comes from Callopanchax toddi, assembly GCA_006937965.1. NCBI lineage: Eukaryota > Metazoa > Chordata > Actinopteri > Cyprinodontiformes > Nothobranchiidae > Callopanchax > Callopanchax toddi. Next base: position 1,621,898 of record SSNR01000127.1, read on the forward strand.
AGGTGTGAAGAAAGACAAGACAAGTCAGAGAGTATGAGTGTGAAACAATGGTTATGGCTGCTGGTATTTCCCAGGAGGCTCCTGACAGTACAAACACCCCTCCTGTCTCCACCATTTGGGGAAGGGGGGGGTCTGTCACTGCAGCTGCTTGAATCAGACCAGCGCTGTGATCTCACTCATTCAGCACAAAGGAAGGACTTATATGGGCATGGAAACAGGAAGTCAAAGATGAGCAGCGAGTGTCAAAGTGGTGATTTCTGTGATGTTCTGAGGTTACCTGCAGTGTAAGGAGGATAGCTGGAACTCTGCACAGCTTCCTCCAGGCTGCAGAGGATTGGAAGGGGAAAAAAAGGTATGAATGACTTTCAATTTGGTGGAAATGAGAGAGCAGTGGATGTGAATGGCAGGGAAATGAATGAGGATAAAAGAGGAGGAATTTAGAGGGTGGGGTAGAGGGTGAAAGGGAAGAGATGCGGAAGAGGAGCAGGCTGAGATAGATAAGTGTGAAAAGGCGTGATTGGCAAGTGCAAAGATAAAGAGGAGAGCACAGAGGCTAGAAGAGAGCGGGTGGCATGACGTAGTCAGAGTCTTTCTCCGACTCTCTCTTCCCCATCCTGCTTTCTCTATTAGGCTCCTCTGCTGCAGCGCCGACTTCCACAGCATACGTGATGAGAGCGCCAGGACAGGTCCCAGGCCTCAAAACACACAATCAAATAAGGCAGGGCCAGACTAAGTGCTGAGTCTGGCACCAGTCCTGGACTGTTATCACTGGTGCACAAACACACACACACACACATGCGCGCAACAGGTTACACAAGGGCTACAAGGTCCAATTTAATATATTTGTTCACCTAAAGCATGAAGAAATAGAAAAACAGCCCAGTGAAAAAGCACACAGAACTTAGCATGTGTACAAAAACACTTGGCAATAAAAAAAAATTAAATAAGAAAATATATATAAAATAGAAAAAAGGACAGAAAAAACATAATTCATGGTGGAATTAAAAAGAAATGGATTTGCTAAAGTGAGATTGTGCAGAGTTGTTATCATTAGTCAGTGTCCTACCTGTCATAGATAGAATATTTTTCAATAGACAGCCAAGAAGACAGCTAATCAGACTGGGGACTAGACCAACATGTTTAAAAACTCACAGCTGTAATGTTGTTGTCTTGAAAAATTTCCCCCGTGCATTACTCTTTCATCACATGTCTGTTTGTTTTTTTGCATTACATGTTTGACATATTTTCTCTCAAATAATCTAGGAGACACATTTTACGTCTATACAGCTCAGCAACAGGCTAGGAACAGGCTAATATCCCAGCATGATTTTCCCCGCTTGAAATGAAAGTAAGAGAATGAAAGAAATACAGAGTGGATTAAAAAGCTTTACCTTATAATACCCGTCCCCTTTCAAATCATAGTGTATACACATCCTCTGCACCGGCCCTTCCCCCAAAACAAAAATCACATACATACTAATACCCATGAACAAATCCACACAAAGATGCAGATTAAAATCAGTGCTGGTGGATATACAACTGACCTTTTTTATTATTTCTCTGCAGCAAAACAACCCTTCACATTTATAGAAAATATTTCAAGCCCAGCTATCCAACAATCAATAATAGTACAAGTGAAACGTACATTTTAATGTCAGCCAACATGAGCAATCAGAGGGTGATTTCATGCCACGGTGTCCCTAGGAGAGGGTTTCCACATCAGGGTTCTCTGGTCGCCTTGTTTCCTGACTCATGGGCCGGCGCTGCTGATCTATGACAAAGTTCTCAGTGTAACTGAGGACCGCTGTGGGCTTCGGCTTCTCAGATTGCTGAGGAGTCAATTTACAACAGCAGGGAACATGTAATTAAAGAAGGCAGCAGGAGGAAAAATAAACAGTCATCACTGACCAGGCAGAATCCGGAATAGAGGTTTTAATACAACAGCATTTAATTATGCAATGTAGAAACAAACTTTTCAAAGATGATTCACTGCACTCCTTGGAAATATTTACAATGACAATTTGACAGTTATTTATTATGCAATACTGTTAAAATTTGTATAATTAGGAAATCCCAATCCAATATCAAATCAGGCTTCTAATTAAAGCATTTTTCATTGATTGGTATCAGATCGGTAGGGCAACGCTCAGCTTCTGATCTCTATTGTTGACCTACTCTCTCTGTTTTGTGGTCAGCTGTGCCCCAATATGACAGCAACTCTCTGCTGGGCCAGGGCAAAGAACCACTTTCATAAGGAGCAGGAAACGAGCTAAAAGAGACCCACAACCGATAAAACGTTACAAGTGCTTCAAGTTTAAAATCTCTGAGTTGGTTTCACTTTTACTCTGCTACATTTGAAACAAAGTATTCTGCTTCAGCAGGAATAACAAGTCAAACTAGCAGTGATAAATAATGTGAAAATTGAGAATATAAGTAAGCAAACTGTAAAAAACATTCTGTTCAATGACAAAAAAAATCTATATCAAGTTATGAACTGGAAATTGTTCAATCTATAAACTTTTAACATCATAATGTGATCACGTTTTTTTTTTTCTGATGAGGCAACAACATGCTCCCGTATAATTATAATACTTTTAATTTATATCAAATGATTTAATTTGTTCAGATCAGTTAAATCTTTAACCCTTTAACTGCTACAGGACAACCACTTGGTAGAAGACTTTTTAAAGGGACATTTCAGTCATTTTGAAGGTCTTTATCCACAGTAACCATATCAACCAATGACATAACTCAAAGCAGGCGGAGTCTCTAGAAACAGGAAGCCGTCCTCTGACTGGAGCAATACTCTGCAAGATTGGGAGACACTGCTGCCAAACAGTGATGAATTACTAACTAATAAACAGGAATTTAAAACAACTCTTGCTGAAAAAACTGTCATAGTGATGCCTTAGAATGCTATATTACCCATTTGTAACGGGTGATATTTACATGAAACAGTTTGTTAAGTTTGTGGTGTTTATGCTGCTGCAGCAGTATACATACTGTAGCATAGTAATTTGGATATGTTAGGTTATAATAAAATTAGCAGATTATCTATTTATTATTATTATTATTATTATTATTATTATTATTATTATTATTAATTCAAATAATAATATAACTTTTCTTGCCTGAAAAGAATAAAAAAGCAAATATTTTCTGTTGGTGTGGCTGTTAAAGGGTTTATTAGACCTAAAACCATCTTAGTTACAAATTTCTTGACATTTTTCTGTCAGGTTTTTTGTGAATGCCGATTCAAAAACAGAAATCGCTTTTTTGACCTAACCAATTAGCTTTGGCATGTTGATTGATTTTCTTAACAGATAAAACTTAAATTTATTTGGTTATTTTTTGTTGATTACAATGAAAAAAGACAAGAAAATCAACTACTGAATGCAAGATGTTAAATAAAAACAGCTGGAAGCAGATTATAACCATAACAAAAGACTCAAAAGCTGAAAGCGCACTGGTCCAAATATCGTTTTAGTCCTACTAAAAGCAGAGGGTTTAGCTGTCATACAGCAGGAGTGATGAATCATCTGGGGAACTTTTCTACATCTCCACCCCTCTTCAGTCTCATTCTTTGCACTCATTTCGATCTGTTGCTGGGAAATGAATTGGGAACGAGATTAAGAGCTGGAAGAACGGGCCTGAGTGAGGAAAGTATAAGGAGAGAAGAATGAGTGCTCAGAAAGATGGGATGGTGTAATGCTTATTAAGGGTGAAGTCTGCTGCCAAAGCGTAGTTACATCACTGCAGGTCAGCGAGGCAAAGTGTAATCATGATGGAGACGAGGGGGGGGGGGGGG
>SSNR01000127.1:1625715-1649869 GCA_006937965.1 Callopanchax toddi
GGGGGGGGGGGGGGGGGGGGGGATGAGAGATAGAGAGAGAGGGAGGAGGAAAATGGGGAGGAGCGCAGAGTTAAACCAGATGTCAGCTCTTGAAAATAAAAAATGATCTAGACTGGCAGAACAGACTCCATGTGTTCAAAAGTATGTCATCTAGAGCTAAGGGAAGAGCAGCATATGGAGGGACGTGAGTAAATGAAGTGAATTCATCCAGAAACCTTGAGGTTACACACAAACAATAATAATCACCAAGAAAATAAAGTCCGTGCTGCATCAGCGCATCGGTTACATGAGTAAATCTGATTAGCAAGAGACCTTCTTCAATCCATTTTACTTCCTTGTGTTAACCATTGCTCCCCCCTACTTCTCTCTAATACAAATTATGTAACCTAGGCTGCAGACTCCTGCAGAGAGGAGGACTGTGTGCCAAGGGTGAAGACAAAGACAGATATATGTGGAGAGAGGTGCAGAAACCGACCTGAAAACGGGAACATGCAGAGGAGGCATGAAGGAACAACAATGTTGCTTCAAGTCGTGAGAAGAGAAAAGGTTTTCAGAGGCCAAAGTGAAAATACTGCTTTAAAAAAAGACATATGGAGAAATATTTTACAGAATTCTTTTGAAAAAGTATAATTTAAAGAAATTCCAGACGAGTCGATTATTTAGATAAGAGTGAAAGGATCAGTATTTTATTAACGCAGCTATCCACAGTATAAAAACCAAAAGAGATTCTCAGATTCTCCAGTCATCAAATAATCATGGACCACTTAGCAGTTTCCCTGCAGCTTCATAAGTAGCACACAGTGACAGAAAACATTTTCATTTTTTAAAGTGTATTTCACACAAGGCGAGGGGGACTCTGGTTCTTTAAACTAAGAGCTTTGTCTTGTTCGAGGTGCAGAGAAAACATCAGGAGCCGGGACACAGGTTTGCACCGAGCGCAACCTGAAACACAGCATGACAGCTTGTGTCATAACACAGCATTCACACTACTATTTGGGGTGACACAGTTTAAAGGCGCGCAAGTGTGTGTGTGCGTGTGTGTGTGTGTAATTTAATCTGCACAGAAACATGAGGTTTGGAAGGACTCCCATAAGTGGGATTTGTGAAAATCTGCAGCTCATTTCTTTCCCCATCTCAAAATCTTCCCCCTTCCTCTCTGTTAGGTTTTATTTCAAATTACTTTTTATTAACCGAACAATAAGTTCACTACAGTTCACCAAATTCCTTACTCACAGTAGTCATATCTCTAGCACATTCAAAAAAGCACTATAGGAAAAAATGTACGAGACGAATCAAGGACAATATTAGGACAACATGCATTGCTGACTATATCAGGTGTGATAAACTTGTCTGCAATTTATACTTTGCAATATTGATATTATGAATGTTGACACTGCTGTATCAATCAATTTTTGACATATTGTGCAGCCCTAGCATGGATGGTGTCATTTAGCCTCCCTTCAAACAGGATTCAGAACCCACTACGCTCCACAACCCACATAAGAACATGGCCGGATCATCACTGAGATGCTCTCTTAAGGTGCTGCAGAAGTTTTACACATGCTCAAAATCATCATCACACGCTGCCATGCATAATGAGGAACTCTTAACACCTACCTAAAGACCTCACCAACAACCTATAAAAACCACCCATGCTCTGGTTGATTGTACTGAGCTGCAAGCTTCCATCAGAGTATATAAAAGCTCCGTGCAGAGACTTTCAATTCAAGGATAATGGTCCTTCAAGAAAAGAGTGTGTGTAGCAATCACTTTATATCGAACTACTAATTTGTTCAATACTGAACTTACAAAGAACAAAGGAGTGGAGTGAGTTGTCAAAATGACAAAGCAGTAACTGGGGATGTAATTTGTTCTACAAGTCTGTTGTAAAGTCCTTGAGTTTACGATAACACTTCTGTCCAGCCCTTGACTTGAGTAGACTTCAAGTTCACTGATTTATTTTCCTAAATGTTTGGCCTCTAATGATGTACTACTTTAGTATTTTGTTTAAAAAATGCAAAAAACGTCAGGTTTCATCAGAACAAATTACCAGTCTTATGTTATGAACAGTACACACCAAAAAAGTCAGTACGAATGAGGACAAAGTGCTGTAAAAATATTCACAGATGTTTGACCCATGTTTATAATATTAGATTAAAATATACATTCACATAAATGAAAGTAATGTCTGTAACCTCATGGAAAATTTACCAGGATGCTATCTTTGTTCATCATTTTTCTTACTGGTACAGAAATGCTCTAAACAATGATTGCACAGCTTTGTCTCTTATTGTTGATGCTCTATGATCAATTTCTGTTATAATTTCACTTTCAAAATCTTGAAAATATCATGTTGAAATTCATGGATTTTCAAGCACTTCAAGTGGGCACTGAGAAAACGGTGGGTCACAGCAGCATCAATGTCTAGACTGGAAGACTCTAGGTACACATAAGTGGTGCGCTGGTACACATGCGTGCTAAACATCAGGCTTGCGCACCAGTTCCTTCTGCCACAGCGGTTCTTCGTGCACCGGTGTTACCTCGCGGTATCAATTGCACAGCTCGTGATCACACATTGACAAGCTGCAGCTTGGACCACTCATACATCCGTGGATGCTCAGTGACACACGCTGCAGTGTCTGCACCCCCCCTCCCCAGAGACAAACTCACAACTAAGGCATGTGTACCAAACATCAGCACAAGGTACTCCCTTCAGTACCTCATTGAGGAAGTTATGTGCACCCCTGTCTATATCATACCTACTCACTCTGGGACTACCATATTGGCTTCTGTAGTCCAACTTTGAGAGATCTGAGTCTCTAAAATTCTAGTAGGACTGACCTGTTCACATTTTATTTAAAATTCTGGTAATAATTAGATTATTATCTGAATATTTTTTAAATTCCTGACTCTTACAGGTGTAAAATGATTATATGTTGCATGGGAAGAGAACATTGACAGATGGATTTAGTTAATGAAGAAGGCTGCCAGTCAACAATCAAATGAAGGCCAATATCCTCTTTAGCTGATAAACGATGCACAGTCATCCACTGTATCGGTGGAATCAGTCATTTGACAGCTGCGATCTTTGTTAGCTCTCCCACTCATTAAGCTCACACACACACACAGACATGAGAACACCATCTTTTCAATATAGCCTAAAAATGAAATTAATGCTCAACAATGTGCTTTAAATAAATATTGTCTTGGGAGGACAGTAGCCATGGAAACAGACAGAGGAATTGATTCTGCAGTGGTGGTATTGCTCTGTCTCTTCACATCCTTGAAGATTCCAATAAAATGTCTTGTTCAAGTTTGTAGCATGTACATGTTATGAAATATTGCATATATTATTGCATTATTGAGTCTGAAAATAACTCAAAATACAAACGAAACCTTGGCATTTTTCTTCAGACCCTCCTAAGTTTTAAAATATGTATTTTATTAACTTTTGCTTTGGTAAATGATGTCTCTTCTCTGGTTCAGAGCAGCATTGTCCAGCTCCAGCTTGTTTTTCTATACCTTTATATTGTGGAGCATTCTTTGTACAAAGAGTCAAACCATGACTTTTGCATTGATAAGAAATTAAGGTTCATGTTTAACAAACTTTATAAAAAAAATAATCTTTGACACATTACATGTATCTGTGATAGAGAATAGTGTATTAACAGCCTGGACGGGGCGTTCATACACAGTATCGGGGTGAGGTGTTTTATTACCCTGAACTAGTCTGATATTTGATGTAAAACAAGACGGGGCCTGAAAGATCATTTCAACAATTCATGACCAAACTGCAGATGTTGAAATGGAAAAAATAAATAACTAGGCTTGTCTGAGCTTGGTTTGCTCTGGGTGCCAACAGTGACCTGTAAGATGGAACAATATAGGTTCTCTTAAAGGGTTGTTATTTCTGTCTATAAAACCATCTCTAAAAACCAAATAAGTAGACTGGTGTGTCTCAGTGTACCACCTAAAACCAGCTGCAATGAAAAAACCTCAAAGGACAGGCGATTTAAGAGAGCCTCATTACTGCAGATCTGTACATCTGTACACATAAACCCTCAAAAAATAGTGTCCGCTTCAGAAAAATAATGTATGTTTATTTTAAATATACATACAGTAAGGCTGGATGACCCACTTCTGGTTCTCCTGGTCATTATTTGCTCACCCTCAGGTGTACCGATTGACCTGACAATATTTGCTACTTTTAAAATAATCAATTCTCTGCTGTGACAGTGCATACTTGGCCGATTACTAAGCAGGAGAAAAAGATGCATCAGGTACCACATCAGCTAGCTGACTGCAGAACACTGCTGTTCTTTAAAGTGAAAATACTTATATTTTTTTCAAGTGTTCAAGTTTCCTTGAAAACACAGAAGGCACTGTCATCTTCCTTTCAAGTGGATAAAACCTTTTTTGTTTTATTATTCAGAGCTGCAAATCTACTGTGATGTGTGTGAAAAGGTATTTGTGTTTGTGTGTGTGCATTCGAGTCCAGGGAGAGCACAAAGGCAAATGTAAAGTTACGTAAGAATATCACGACGGAGCTAAACTAATGCTGTTCTGCTTGATATATCAGCAGTGGGAGATGCAGAAAGAAGATACTTGGAAGCACAACTCTTATACTGAAGCATGAACAAAACAAAGAAAACTTTCAGACAATTAAAAGCTATTCAGAGACCCGATCGGACCGTTCAGAGACATTAAAACAAAATGCATTGAAGAACTTCGACTAAAGAGTCACATTCACAGGATGCAGACAGACTGACTTTAAGATTCAGAGGTGCAGGAGTCTGTGCCTGCAGCATTACAAGCAATATTATGTAAGAGTGCTGGGGACTGCACCGCACAAAGCCGACACTCCTCTAATGAAAATCCTACAGACACACACACACATAGATGCAAGGGCAAACATTGTATTTCAGATGGATCTGTTCTGCATTAATCTTTCCATCAATATGAACAAGAACACAATCACTGCTGGATGAAACTCAGCTGTAAATGAACATTAAGTCACCGAGTCTCGATGCTGCAACACCCCGCTCCCCTTCACTGAACATCCTCATCATTTAAAACCATCCATCCATCCATCCATTTTCTTTAGCCGCTTCTTCCTCCACAGAGGGTCGCGGGGCAGCTGGTGCCTATCTCCAGCGGTCAAGGGGCGAGAGGCGGGGGACCCCCTGGACAGGTCGCCAGTCCATCGCAGGGCCACACAGAGACGAACGAGACAAACAACCACACACCCACTCACACCTAAGGACAATTTACCAGCCCAATTAGCCTGACAGTCATGTCTTTGGACTGTGGGAGGAAACCGGAGTACCCGGAGAAAACCCACGCACGCACGGGGAGAACATGCAAACTCCACGCAGAGAGGCCGCAGAGCCGGGACGCGAACCCACGACCTCCTTGCTGCGAGGCAACAGTGCTAACCAACTGCGCCACCGTGCAGCCCATTTAAAACCAATGTTTCAAATATGGAATTATCAATTAGTATCACTTAGTAACTCATTGTCGCTGATTACAACATTGCACGACTCTGGAGTTTTCATGTTTTTTCTTCTCTTTAAAATGTTTCTTACCAGTCAACCTCCCACTAACTCATTTCTGATGAATACATTCCAAACACTGACTGCCTGCCCAAAGTAAGTCACGCTCCATCTAATGTGTTGTTGGAACGCCTTTAGCTTTGATCACTGGCGTCGTTTCAATGAGTTTCTCCAGTCTCACATTAATTTCCATCCAGAGTTGACTTCATTTATTGTCTAAATCTCGTAGCGATGAAGAAAGCGTTCTTCTCCAGCACATCCCAAGGTCCTCAGTGGGGTTAACGTTTGGACTGTTGTGGCCAATCGATGTGTGAAAATGATGTCTCGCATGATGTGCTTGTTTCACCAGGGGAAGAAAATCCACTGATGGAATAACCTGGTCATTCGGTAAACTCAGGTAGTCAGCTGACCTCATTCTTTTGCCTCATAATGCTGCAGAAGCTGGACCTGACCAACCCCAGATCATAGCCCCACTTCCACAGGCTGGGATGGTAGGCACTAGGCATGATGGGTAGACCATGAGTAAATCTGGACTCATCATGATCTTATGGATTGCTCCAGAGTCCAAACTTTATGATCCTAAGCAAAATTTAGTGTTTTTTTTCCCAAATGAGCCTCTCTGATCAGTGTTTGATGCTGTTTAGTCTCAATCCCTCTAGTTGCCCTCGCATTGTGCCTGCAGAAATGCTCCACCACTGTTGAACAGAGACGTGAGACAGAGAGAAGCTCACTGCATCAGTCAGGGTTAAATAACTTTCATCATAATCTAGTTGGTGACTTTTTTGGGATAAGCCAGGCATTTGAGATTCTAAAGTCCAGAACAAGGTTCAAATGTTTGGAGAATGAGTTGCTATAACAATGAAAGCTGAATGTTTTGGGGCTGAAATCCACTCTCAAACTTTGTGCAGAACTACAGTCCATCACATGATGTATCCAAATGCTCAGCTGTTAGCTAGTTAGTAAAGGTCTGAAAACTGACCAAATAATAACCAAGGCTCTTTTTCAACTAAAACTCTTTATGTTCCCAAATTAGAGATCTTTAAGTGAGAGAACAAAACACTCATCTCTGAACCACATCTGAAAGTATGTGGTGGTTAGTAAAGATTAAACAAGAACAGAGAAAGAAACTAACATTCATCCATAAATAGAAAGCTAATGGTAATTGTTGGAAATCCAGAAAATGTTAATTATCCTTTGGTCCATCTTGTTTTTTTTACTCTAATAGCAAAGTTTTACTCAAATGTACTTAACAGCTTCATGTTACATAACAATAAACATTTAACAGCAAAGTAAAATAAGTAAGAAACAACCTGCTGCTGCAGAGCCTCACTGCTGTCAAAAACCATGAGCAGCTTCTTTAATGCACAGCACCAAGTTCACCTGCAGGTGATGGAAGTGTGTAGTTAAACAAGATCGCAGGAGGCTTGAAGCAACAATGCGTCACTGGTGATAACTAAATGCATTATGACACCAATGACGCACACGCAGCGCCATTACCGAGCTGATAGGGCTTTCCCTGCTCTGAGCTATGGATAATAAAGTAATGACGCCACTGATGTGCTCACAGCTCAGATGACTCCCACTGCAGAAAAAAGGAAAATGGCTCAAGTAAAAAAAAAAAAAATCACACTACTAACACTAAATGCGCAGCTGGAGAGTCGTATTAATGGGACTGTGTGTTGCTCTAACTGGGGGATGGTGTCACTGCAGTGGTTGGTTGACTGAGCTGCTGTTGACTGGATGTTCAGACATTACAGATGAATCTGTTATTGTTGCCTCTAAACAATGGTTAGAGTGTAGATTGTTCTAGGGAGACCATCTAGAATCACTGGCATTCAAGGTCAGACAGAAGAGACTTTTGTGCTACAACACAGCGACGGTCACAGCCAGACTGACAGGAGAGCGGTGCGACTCAGAACGCACTCAGGTGACCCTTTCTTTGAGGCTGACTTGATGTCTTTGTGAACAAAGCACAGCAGGCTGCACGATGACACATCAGCTCTTGAGAAGTGATTCTGGCTGCACATGCACCTCTCAGCAGCCGCTCTTCCTTCCTACCGCTCCTCTCCACTGGCGAGGGGTTGAACAGAGGAGGAGGAGGAGGAGGAGGGAGGGAAGCTAATGTGAGTCAGGAATGAGCGGCGCAGAGATGGGGGTTTTATGAATGCGGATCACAAACACTCATCCAGTTTTCTCACGTTGAACAGGCAGCTGGATGTGAACTGTTGTGTCGGTGTCGATGTTGGAGCGCGAAAGGGGATAGACACCAAGTCTGAATTCAGCACACTGTACTGCAGCACACACTCCCATCTACAAACACATCTGCAAGCACTCGATTTCAGCTGAATCTTTGGGACTTTGAGCCAATTTTTTTTTTTAAACCACTGAAAAGAGTCTGATTATATCAACTTAATGTTTTAAACCAGAGAGCTGTCTGAGAGCATCCGACTCAAGTCAAAGACTTAAACTTTTTTTAAATTGCAGTCAAAACATCCTTCTGACTTCTATATCAGATGCTAATAGTAAATCAGTGAGTGACGTCTGCAAAAAAATAGCATTTAGAGCATCAGGATGTATTGTGCAGTTGTGGTTAACGAAAAGGACGAAGCAATGTTTGTAAACGCTTTATTTAAAAAACAATCATCTTCTAGGGATGGAATTGTTTGGAAAGAGAAATAATTTGGAGTTTATTTTTATCAATATGTTCACAAGTGATAAAAAAAAAAAAACAGCCACACCTTCAGCAAAGCATGGTGGAGGTCCCATCATGCTGCGGGGCTAATTTGATGAGAAGGGTATTTTAGAGTGAAATGCTCCTTGGGCTGAAAAATGTGGAGATGAGGATATTATGTATTTATAAAGTTCTTTGAATTTTGAACAAATTTAAAAGACAACATCACTAATCCCAAATGACAGACCTAAGTCCTCAAGTAGGAGCTAAGGGTATTGTAGATGGGTCTGATTCTCTGACAAGCACAGCGTCGTCTCTACATCTGATTGATGACAACAGAAACACTGAAACTATCTTCATACCCTCAGGATTCTGTCTGTAACCATTATGTTTTCAAATATTCCAGCTCAGTCTGACAGAAGCAGAGTAATTGTAAGCTCACCCATTTAATCAGTTCTAGTTATTAGTCACACTCTGATTTGCTGTATAATTTACACTCTGAGCAGCAGCCTTTCCCCGTGTTAACACTGTAAGTGAATGAGTCAGATGGTGTGTGTCCACCTCACAGGTGGATTGTGGGAGTGACCACACACACACTTACACACACATCTCTTCAAGGGCATTCAGACTCACTAAAACAGAGTTACGTAATAACAGAAAATAAATACATTTGACACACAAACAGCAAACCAGCAGTGTGTGTGTGTTGTGTTTGGTCTGCACGCCCCCACATTTGGAAGATTTTAGAATAAGACATCTTCTACTTGTTCCACAACAAAGAAACTCCCACTGCAACATCAGAAACCCTGTGACACACAAGCGCAACCCCTCTGTGCTCTGTTTATCAGGGCCAGGCCCATCGATCATACTTGCCTGGTTGCCCGGGTAACCCCGTTATTATTCAAAGCACGGAGCAGCAGCTTGCAGAGAGGGCTGTGTGTACTGCCTGTGTGTTGATTAGACAGTGGAGATTCCCATTGGCTCAAAGGCAAACCACTTTCCAAACATTCTCCCTGATCCGCATACTTATGATATTAATACACACACACACACACACAGGAACACACCCATCACTATATGCTCTTTAATTCTGTGATTTTCATTCAGCACAGTTCCTGCGTTTCCTCTGCTGCTTTGCTGCATTTCATTCAGCTCTCTGCGTTATCGGCTCCCTCTCTTAGTTAATTCACATTCTGCGGCTGTCGAGCTCATTCACAAACAGCACCACTCCTTACAGCGGCAAAGGGGTAGGAGAGGAGGAAGAAGGGGGAGGAGGGAGGAGAAGGACAGGGCTGATTGGAGGGAGGGTTGCCCCCGCTGACTTTCTGACTGCCGCTGCATGCTGAGGGCTCCCTGAACACTGAGAGCAGCCAATGCAGAGACGAGGGTGGGGGGAATAAAACGTTTTTATCCACCTCCTCTGCTCCTCTTTCATTCATTCACTCACTCATTCATTCATTCATTCAAGTCTTCATTCAGATCACCCCCACCCCTCCTCCACTCGCCGTCCCTCATGCAGTGTGTTACCAGTACCTGCTGCAGATATTTCAGCTGATCTCTGTTGCAGTAATGATTTTTCTCTGCAAGGACAATAAGTGTGTAATTTTCTAGCTGAGAGCAGAGGACACTGCAGACAAAACAACCTCTACTGCCTCCGTTTTTATCACTGCAACCTCTTTTCTTTTACAATAAATACATCGTTGTTGCTTAGGAGAAAATCAAACTGAACACAGAATCAGGAAACTAGAAATACGCTTCAAATATTAAAGTGAAAAAACTGACGACAAACTAGGGAGCAGATTCAGGTCTCTCCAGGACCCCAGTCCTCACAGGAGAGAAGAGCTGCGATCAATAAAAGAAAGGGCAAATGTGAAGTGGCCACGGCCTGTCACTTGGTTCTATTATTCCTCTGAAAGCTGACAGCTTTGTGGTTTCTGTCGAGGAGGAAGTGCAGACTGAAAAATAAGAAGGACAACAGAGACGAACGAGGAGAAGGAGAATAAAATGGCAATAATAAAAAAAAGATACAAGTACGCTTGTTACATATAGCTTTTTGCACTATCATGGGAGTTTTATGATATGATGAATATTTTTACTTTTTTTTTTACTCCAATGCTCCATTAGTCAACCATGCTGAATTTAGACCTTCCATTTTGCAGCATACATATAAAAATCGACTTTTATGGCGACTTTAGAAGATGAAATAAAATTTCAACTTCGGATGCTATCAGCAGAAAACAGAGTTCATTGCTGCTTTGGTACCAAGGAACTCCTTTTTGTAATTAGATTTCATTTTAAGGCCGATTTAAAGCTCTATATGGTTTTTTCATAGTAGGAATAAAAGCAAAACATCACTTGTACTGCCTCAGGCTTCCATATCATCCCCTAAAAATAAAACTGCTCTTAAAAAATGCTTTAAAAAATCTTTCATGGCTCACAGAAAAAGAACAATATAAAACTGACGAATTGAAGCACATTACTGTTTGATCTTCACAGTTAGTTTTTTTTTTTTTAAAACCTTCAAAAATAATCCCATGAATTAAACATTTAACACATATCCAAATGCTGGTTTAAAAATCACACCGCGGTGGCTGAAAGCTACTCAGACCAGTGAAGTGGGATGTCATTTTCTGAATGAACCGTAGATGAAAATAACAGTCTGCCAACAGGTAGTTGGACTCTCCTGTGAAAAGTGCAGCTCCCACAGATCTAAACACGGCTGTAAACACCTCTGTTCTGGCCAAATATAGCTGGACCGACTGAGAGATCACAGGTGGATTTATTTGACACTAAATACTGACGCACAGGCATGAGGGAGGTAATGGTCAATAAAGAAATGAAAGGAGAGGAGGTTAAGAGGCGGTAACAGAGGGATGTGAGGAAGGAAATGAGGAAACAAGAAAATAAGGTGCGACAGCAGATGATTTTAGTCGGTTGCTTTACAAATAAGCATCATTTGAACCAGCCTGAGGAGTTCATAGGTGCCAGAGGAGGACAGGTCAGTAATTTAATGGGTTACAGCGAACACTGCAAAAAGTTCACAATCCGAATAAAAGAAATACTTGCTTAATGCAGAAGAACATAAATGAAATTCAAGTGAAATTATGTGCCAGTGCAGCGACTGTTTTACACTTGATGAGCTTTCTTAGATGAGACATTTCCTAATCATTCTCCTTTTAGGTTAGATGTTAAATTATTTGAATGTGAACATCTAAAAAAAAACATGTGTGATGATTTTTAAGCAATTATTTATTGAACTATGCTTTATAATGCCTCAACATTTAAAGTGATACTCCACCCAATCGTGATTTTTTTTTGTCTGTTGCCATATTCCTCATAGTTAGATAAGTGGGCAAAAACTATTTGTAACCAGCCCAGCCGTTATCCTGATCCGGCATTACTCCTTTAGCTTTAGCTTAGCAGAAAACAATGTGAGTGAATGGTAGCAACTAGCATTGTGAGAAAATCAGTTCTTAAAACTCACTCAATAGTGATACTAATTCTGCTTGGTGACCTCAAAAACCATATTGAATGCAAATGAAAATAAAAAGTAACCCAAAGAAATTACAGGCACCATTTTAAATTCAGGACTACTTTATGACAAAGCACAGCTATAAGCCTCCACTGAAAGGCACAAGGACGTGACACAGCCGCACCAAACACACTTCCGTAAATACATTTCTGCACGTTGCTTGAAAACCTCAAAGACAATGAAAAATAACACGAGCTGAACAGAGATTATGTTCAAAAAAGTAAGTCGGACTTGTTCCTGGTGAGTGTTGGACTCCACCAGGGCTGCTCTAACCCTAACCCTAACCTTTATGTACAGAATGAGGGTGTGGAGTTTGGTGGCAGGAGGATCTCGTCTCTGCTACTTGTTGATGAACATTTGAATATTAAAAAAAAAAAAAACACCCCATGAAAAATGTACTTTTAGACATATAGTTTAAAAGTATTCTTCTATACTTGAATGTCATTATTCAAAATGGTTAAAAAATTAACTGTGACATTATGTTTGTTTATGAGTTATTAAGCATCAGTCTGCTTGTTTTATTCTAATAAAGCATCAGAGTACTCCCCTAACCTGCACTTTTTCTGTAATGAACTTTGTGTTTGGGGTTTTAAAATGTGCTACAAGACTATAAATGTTCTAAACTTTTTCTCTACGACATATTCCAATTGTGACCCATTAGCACCAGCATTCTGCGTACCAGGTGTACTAAACACACACATCTTAACAACACACTGCATGATCAAAGAGCCATTACATCACCCTCCCCTCTCACCTTGGGGAGGGGATCACTGAATTTAATGCACAAAACAATGTGCGTACTGTATATATGTTACCTACTCCTTGTGTCTATTGTTTTGTACTTTTGAAGCTGGAGCCATGTCGTCTTGTCTCTCCGTGTACCTGTATGATAATAAAGTTAGCTTTGACTTTGATCTCTTAGAGACGAGGGGTCATTACATCACAGCCTGGAGGCGACCATAAAAGAAGGAGTTTGTGTCAGGATGGAATGGGCTCATATAAAAGCTGAACACTGTTAATGCTCCGTAATGTTACACACTGGTCAGATGGAAGGCCAGGGACCGCTTGACGCAATGCTGTGACACACACACACACACACACACACACACACACACACACACACGCACACACACACACACACAGAGGCCTTCAGGGTACCATGCAGCCAGACTAACATGTAATGGGAGTAATAAGGATGAGGGTACAGGATACACAGAGGATGATGATGATATATGATAATGATCCTCTGGTGACATCTTTGTTTCTCCCAGACTCATAACGTTTAAAATCTCTCATTTTTATTATCATTTTCAGACATTTCTTTTTTTCCAGTGGTTATACTCAATATATTAAAAATCTTTCTATTCTGGATCATTTTAAAGCAAAAATTCTGACTGAGTGTCAACAAGAATAAAGCAGGCATCTCTTGAACAAGATCCGAGAACAAGAATGTCATCAGCATATCCGCGATAAGAAACTCCACTAAAAGATGGAACATAGGAAGAAGATAAAGCACAAATAAAAGAGGACCAAGAACAGAGCCTTGTGGAACACCATGCTCAAGAATGAACTGGTGTGGATTTAAAAGTTGATTTAGCAACAGAAATATTTCTTATCGATAAGTAAGAGTCGTGAACTGTTCTGGAAATATCTGCCTGACTTCTCAGTGTAAGCAGCACCGAGTGGTCCAGTGCCAAATACTGAAGTCAGATCTCGGGTCACTAAAACAGCAGACTATCCTGCATCCTTAGACATCAACAAATCATTGTTGACGTCTAAGGAGACAGCACAAGGGTTCAAAACAATGATACATGTCAAACTGCACAAGCAATAAGTGTTTGTTCAATTTATTTGTTGCAGTTTTTTTGTCATTTTAAGACATTCTGAACAAATAGATTGCATATAAAGGTAAATATCACAATGTAAAACAGTGGTCTGACTAAAAAAAGACTTTAATAATAATTTAAACAAACTAATCGAATCCTGCAGCCACAAAGTGACCAAGTATCAGTCAAAAAGTTAAACATTCATCATCACATTCACTAAGTTTGACACGGCACAAAAAAATATAAACTGTGAAATTGTAGACAGCAAAGACAAATATTTAGAAGCATTAATATTCTGAGAAACAACATTAAACATACCACCAGGATGCAGCAGAACATTTGAGAAGTGTCCTTATCTGCACATCCCTCCTTTCCTGCTCCCTTTCTCTCTGTGCTGCATGGATTATCTTAATGGAAACGACCTCCAATGGAGAGTGGAGTGGCCCAAACTCAAAACCGGAGTAGTTATTTACCTCCCTTCTAGCTCACACAAACAGTACCCCGAGTCTTTCCTCAGGTCTCCCCCTCCCTGCCACTGTCTCAGTAAAGTTAGACCCCTGCATGGCGGCTATACTTTCTTTTCTGATTACCTAAATGAGTTTCAGCCTGAGAAACGTGAGCAAGCCTGGCAAACATTTGTCAAAGCACAGTGTGCTCTGAAAAGCTCCCGCTTTCTGCACAGCACGTGATTCCTCGCAGATCTTTGATTCCATCTATAGCTCCCCATCTGTGCTGGGGCGTTGTTAAAAAGCACAAACTGGTCACGAGGATGCATGATTTCATGATTTTGGAAAAGGATAGAGATATAAAGAACATTCAGCCCTGCTGCAACGTAATGCTGGAGGAGAGAAGCTGTTTGACATATCAGAGTCTCTGGAGTCCACGCTAATGAAGGTGTGTCGATGACGCACAATGAAAAGCAAGGCTGTACATCACTCAGGTTCATCAGTCAGATCTCTCACTTCATGATTCAAGATGTAGTTTTGCACCATACAAACATACAGGAGAAATCTTCCAGGTAAAATAAAGCGGCAGTGTTTGACGAGAAATAAAAAGCCAACTTTGCACAACCCTCTGTCACCCCCTGACACACACTAACAATCAGAAACGCTACAACACTACACTACACACCAGAAACAAGCCTCACATCGCAGGGAGAAACAGACCACACTCTGTGTTTCTGCAACAGAATAACTCCTCCTGCATTCTGCTCTTACATAAACACATTTTTATAAACGGCCATTTATTATCCAAAATCTGTCAAACAAAACAACATCTAAATTATGTCGAAATAAATCCAATACGGTTAGGGGTGACAGTAACTGACTTTGCCAGCAAATCATAATCACAATGCAGGCAAATAAATTAATTTTCTGGATAATTATTAAACAATTTAATATTTGATGAAGGTCTGCTGGTTACTATAGGTTTAAAGTGTCCAGTGGTCAAAATGCTGAGTTCACTGCTGGGCTGTTTGTGATTTATAGAGCAGCAAATGTCATAAAAGAGCAAAAACAAGCACAGCTCAGGGACAAGAACTGGATTTAATGTGATACAACACTGACACCTAGTGGACAATTGCAGAATTGTCACTATTACAACAAAAACAAAAGAACTGAGACAAATCTAAATAATACAGAGGTTATAGAGTGCTTTGTATGACCTGAAACAGAGTGCAACACATCTTCACAGGTGACAGATTTTTTTTAAAGATTCACCTTTTCTTAAATTGAAATAATAAAAAGTAGAAATCTTCCTTATAGTCGGCCTTCAAGTATTCAGGTCACATCTGCTGGATCAACATAATGACTGAGATAATTTTCTGACAGTGTTTGTTATTAGTGACATTTAAGCGTAACCATACTAATAAAATGTGACAGTCATAATGACTTATAATAACATGGGTTTCTCCCTTTATTTGACAGCAGACAGTTGAGAAGAGGCAGGACTGAAGAAGCGAGAAAGAAGCTCTGACGTGTGACACTGTCAGAGCCAGACTCAAACCAACAGCCTCTGAGACCATCAAATTAACCAGGATCAACTGCAAAAGGTTGCAAAGTGACTTTGATGTGGATATTAAAGCGTACAATCAAATCGACCACTTCTTGTTGCGTAGCTGAATGCATCATTGAGTTACTTAAATAAATATAATAAAAAATACAAACCCAGAATTAGAATTGAATCTTCCTTCTTGATCACATTTTCCAGTAGATGCTGGAATTTAGAGAAACTCCCCAACCAGTCATACTGCTGCTCGGTCTTGTATCGCTCATCCCAGTATGAAACGTCTTTGTAAGTGGAGTTCTTGTCTGGTAGGTAGTCCATATTCTCTGTAACATGTCCACCAGGAAATACCATAAATACAGACACAGAGAAAAATGACTTTACAGCTCTTATTTAATTTTGTTTGTTGTGATTTTAAACATGTATTTTAAAGGCATACTTTGCAACTTTAAAAATTTTAAATGTTTAAATCTTTTCCTTGAGCCAGACCCTTTGCAGGGTTAATGAAAAGTTACTCAGCCCCATCGGGTGCTTAGATCCAAAATACCACCATTGCAAGATCTCAGTCTCTGGTCCGGTGCCCCGAAGGTCTCACAAAGTCACGTATCTCACGAGGGTTAGGCAAACCCAAAGTGGCTAGTTGTTATGCTAGTGCTGGGGTGTTTTTAGCGCACGATTCCTGCTTTTTTTCAATCTCTCCCTGCTTGAACACAGCTGATTTCTTTGAAGGAGTAAATAACCGCTCCAGTAGAAAGCAATGAACATTTCAACAGTTAGATTTAGGTGTTTCTGAGCAGAAACAATGGTGCTAACGTTTTTACGGCTGTGATGTAAAACAGACACCAGGAGGAGCCAAAACAAATAAAAACTGCATAGTATCCCTTTAATGAAATCGCTTTAAATGAAGCACAAATTTCAAACCTTCTTAAAAAGTCACCAAGAATGATTTTTTTCCTAATTTACAGCAAAGCAGCAGCTCAGCTGTGAGCATGTTTTAGTGAAACTAATGATCTCCATTTTTATTAATAAATTAATGATAATTTTGGGAGTTTAGGTTGTCCATAAAATGGGACATAATCAATACATCAATCAATCAATCAATCAATCAATCAAAAATACTTCATTAATCCCAGAAAGAAATTAGATTAGGTGTTAATCAGTCAGAATTTCAGTAACATCATCATCATCATTATTATTATTAGTTATTTGGCTCTGAGAAAGAAACAAATACATTTTGTCACATGTTAATTTGATATACATATTTGGTAATTATGTGTTTTTAATATTGTTGTATTTCTTTATTAACTATATAGTATTTGTGCACACATTCACGTTTATATATGCAAAGATCTGTATGATGTTTAAATTAATTGCTTCACAGAATAATTGTTTTATTTTTCATTCTAATTTACAAATGCAGAACATTTTTACAACCCCACATGTTGTATAAAATGTCTTGGACCAATGTACATTTATGAAAGAGGTTTAAAAATATTTTAAATCGTATTTTGTTTGTTTTCTTTTTAACAGTTTACTTTGTGTTAGCTGTGTTTATAGCAGGGTCACACAATTCTTATTTCCCTCGTCATTATTTAATAGTAAGTAACAGAAGTTACTAAAAGCTAAAATAACCCGCATGAACACAGAGTAGATTTTTCCGTTTTTCTTTGAGCAATTGAATGTCACTCGGCATATTAAAACTGCGCATGCGTGGAAGACTCTGTAGCTCAACTCTGCCCGCATGGTCAAAATATAGTACAGTAAATCTTTTAGTATTACTCACAAAAGGAAAGTTCTTAATACATTACTTACTTGTTAGCCACAAACCCGTCGGTAGCTTAACTTCCTCTCTGTTTCCGGTTAAATAAAAGCCGGTTCTGCGGCTGAATCCACGTGTTGAAAGTAAAAAACTGCAGCTAAAGTCTCCAGATTGTTCGAATTAACTCACAACTAAAACTTATGTACAACAACATCACAAAAATATGCGTTATCCGGGTTTAAAATCTCTTTAAGAAATTTAGCTAAAATACACATTTTCCTGTGTTGTGTGAGAGCTTTGAAGGCGGAGCAACATGTAGGTGTCCTGTAATGCTGCGTTCAGGAGCTTCCTACAAAATTGTTACATCTCAACGATTCATTTGTGGAACATTTTAGTAAGAGACTATGTATTTATTAGGGTGTTTGCTCAAGTCAATACATACATTTTGATTTTAATTACATTTAGCATAAAACCCCAATCCGTTTATTATGTGAAGTGGGCTAAATACTGTGACATGACATGCAGCTCTGGTTATTTAAGATTGGTTGGACAGACACAGTTCTAAATCATATATCAGATTAACCTTAGGCCGCTACACAATGAACCTTTAATGAAAAGTTATAGCTGCATAGGTGTGTTTGTATTTGAGAAAATGTATTTGATTTGGAATGTGTTAAAAAAAAACTGAAATAATAAAACTGAAACACAACAAGAGAAATAGTTTTTTTTTTTTTGTTTACTTGAATCAAAAGCACAGATCTCCTCCCACAGGAGAAAATATGTTTCACACACACATAAATACATAAGACAAGAAAACTAAACATTTAGAATATTACTCGAAAATATTTATATAGTTTTCAATTAAACAAATACATCAGGTACTTAAGCTTTTGAAAATGAGTCTTACAGAGATCAGGTATTAGACAGATATTAATACTAAATAGTCCAACTGATTTAGTGTCTATTGAAGTGATTTTCTTATTTCTACAGGTCTGACAGTCTGGGTGTGACTTGTTGAACTGAACTCAGCTTTCTAAATATTTTGGTTTATCACTGTGTTGTCATAATATAACACAGGGGGCAATTAATTTTTCATATAGGGCAATTTGGTTTGCAGCTTTTTGCATTAATAAATAAAATCATAATTTGAAAACTATTTTGAGATGTCCCCAACAGAGCACTCAGTTCTCAGACTGCATGTTTACTTCCTAGAGTTTCTAAAAGTAGAATGGGAGGCAGAGCTCTCAGTTCTCTTGTGGAACAGCTTCCTGTTTCCATCCATAAGGCAGACACCCTGTCTACTTCTGAGACTAGACTTCAGACTTTCCTCTATGATACATCCCATAGTTAGAGTCAGCTTGTGACTTTACCAACACGTTTACATTTCACAGAGCAGGTGTGAACTGGCTCTTTATAAATGAACTGAATTGTATTAAAATAATGTGTGTGTATAGAGAGCAAAACAACAAAAACGCCTCACCTCACCTTCCTCCGCTTATGTCGTGGGGGCAGCATCCCAAGTGGGGCATCCCAGGCCATCCTCTCCCTGGCCAAGTCTGCCAGCTCCTCAGCTGGGACGCCCAGGCGTTCCCAGGAACTGCCGGTTATGCGGACCAAATTCACACTCCTCTGGCACAGGGACTGAATGGTCCTTAACAAAAGACCATCCACCCCGTACTCCTGGAGTGTCCCCCACAGGGTGCTCCTGGGGACAAAGTCATAAGCCTTCTCCAAATCCACAAAACACATGTGGATTGGTTGGGCAAACTCCCATGACCCCTCCATCACTAGCAAGAGCTGATCCACAGCTCCAGGACCAGGACAATAACCACATTGCTCCTCGTCTATCCGAGGTTCAACCATCGACCAGACCATCCTCTCCAGTACCCTGGAGTAGACCTTTCCAGGGAGGCTGAGGAGTGTGATCCCCCTATAGTTCACCCTCTGGTCCCCCTTCTTAAAAATGGGAACCACCACCTCGGTCTGCCACTCCACAGGAACTGCCCCCAATGACCACGCAATGTTGCAGAGATGTTTCAACCTGATCCCATGGGTTGATTACCTGTTCTCATCAAGATCTGCAGAAGGCCTTTAATCAGCCACTGACTGAATTCAGAAACCTCTAAAACATCTAAGACATTGGTTTTTAATTTATGTTGTTTTATTCATTTGGCACACAATCTAAGGACTATTTAGTCATGCATAAACACATCATTCATAAATTTAAATATATATTTAAATTGTTATGAAGAAAAAAAATCTATAAGAGAGTGTGTGTGTTTGCCTGTATAAATATTCATGTCACAAACAACATACAAAGGCACTGGGGCGGCATGTAGCTCAGTTGGGAGAGTGGCTGGTCTGGAAACCGGAGGGCCACCAGCTCAATCCCCAGCTCTTGCTGGGTTAGACTGTCGTTGTGTCCTTGGGCAAGACACTTCACCCACCTTGCCTGTGTGAATGTCAGTGTGACTGTGTGTGAATGTTGGTGGTGGTCAGAAGGGCCAATGGTATGGCACAGAATGGTAGCCGTGCTTCTGTCAGACTGCCCCAGGGCAGCTGTGGCTACAGACGTTAGTTGTAGTTTACCACCACCAGAGTGAGAATGAGTGTGTGAATGAATAATGCAACTCTGTAAAGCATCTTTGAGTGATCTAAAAAGCGCTAAATAAAACTGATTTATTATTATTAATGAGGTGGGGTTCAACTCCCTGCAGTGTCCTGCTGAATATGTTGACACTGACATGAAAGACAAGATTATGATGATGAGAATTTGATGCTTAATGTGGATTAACACTAAAGTTTATAATTGTGTGATACATTTACAAATCACTCTTTTTTTTAACTCTCTGTTAAAGTGGCTGCACTTCTGAAATCATCAATAAAAACTTAGATCTAATTAAAGATTAGAACAGATTTTATCACAGCAGATTAATGATCTAAACAACTCTGGATGATCTTAGCCTAAGTGAAATAAATCAACTTTTTGTCATGACTATCGATGACTTTTAACAAGCTAACTCTAGAGTTTAATATATTACATAAAGACTGAATATATTGAATGAACTTGAAACTTAAATATATGGAATTAAAAATCTGAATATATTGAAAGAAAAAAAGAATATATTAAATGAAACTTGTCGATAAAGTTTTGCCTTTTTGAATATTTTTGTAGTTTCTTTATTGCATCAATCAAGAAAATTAGTAACCAGTGCACTAATACACAACACAACACGTATATACTACTTCAATATATATAATTTTGAAAAATATTGAACCAGTATTTATTATTATCAATATGTGTTCACACATTTCAGAAATGAAGGTGAACGCTCCTATATTAAATAGAATAATTAGAGTTTACGTTTAGATATTTTCTTTCGATCTTTTGGAAGGCGGAACTGAAAAATGTTTTTGTTTCCCTACGGCACAGATTAGGAGACGAACCAAACACTGCAGCTCACGTTTTGATTCTGAGCTTGTAACGTGTCGTTTTTCTCAGATGAACTATAATTTCTACATCTTTTAAATTAAAGCTGAAGCTGCAACGTTGTTCCTGCCGAACCAGTTCATCTGAGAGGATCAACAGGGCTGCGTGGGTTCGTGGCACGTTGTGAAAAGTGGGTGAATTTAGTTTGGTTTGACTTTTCCGAATAGTTCTGTACACCGTTAAAGATCAGATCCGTTTTCTCCTTTGTAGATAAACTGATTTATCACTTTATTAATTCACAGTCTGCATGTTTTTTTTAAGCTGGTAGTAATTAGTTTAGTTAGCTCACGATTATTTAATGCGTTATATTTGCACAAATATTTTGAGTGGCTTTTAAAGTAACTCAGAAGTATTCATTTACATGTTTTTGTTCAATAACTGACAACATTATAAAGAGATTTTTCTCCTGACAGATTTCAACCAGTTGTGCAGAAAAATCTTTTTTATTTTTCTGTTAAGATTTTTTCCTTTTCTTTATTATTCTCTATTTTACCAGGTACATTCTATTTACTTATTTCTCAATGTTGATTTTGATATATTCCTCAATACTTTTAGATGTAATAACTATTTGATATTATATATAATAGATAACACTCATAGGACATTGGCAAAAAAAATGCAAAAACACCAAGCCTTTTATTCTTTTAGGAACCAATGAAAAAAAAAAACATGCTTATTGGTGACTTTTCTGTACTGTTCCATACATTTTTCCGTTTATTGTTTTCTTTTTTCTCTCCTAAAATGCGCTGCAAGAATTGTCCCTTGACATAGGTTGAAACAGTGGGTTTCAGCCCTTCATGTGTCTCTCCAGTCATGCTGCAGGTGGACTCAGGTGTGTACATCGGCACAGCGGCAGACCTGAATGACCGTCAGGAGTTGGCTGCTGCATCTGTGTCTCACATCCTCTCTGTGGACTCTGTGGACCCCAGCCCAATGCTTCCTGCTGATGGAAGCTTTATCAGAAGGTGGATCGATGTTTTAGATGACCCGACGTCTGACCTCCTCAGTCACATGGATGCTTGCTTCTTGTTCATTGATGCGGCTGTGAAAGTAGGCGGGGCTGCACTTGTTCACTGGTAAGAGTCTGAGGTCAACACAAATCTTTGTTTTTAACCTTCCACTTTTTAACAGGCTATCTTATATGTTCTTGTTAGTACCAAAAAACCTTGAATCGCCTGCAGTCATCCTATTCTAACTTGTGTATTTGTTGTTTTGATTGTGTCAGCCAGGCAGGTCGGAGTCGTAGTGCCA
This sequence comes from Callopanchax toddi, assembly GCA_006937965.1. Classification (NCBI taxonomy): domain Eukaryota; kingdom Metazoa; phylum Chordata; class Actinopteri; order Cyprinodontiformes; family Nothobranchiidae; genus Callopanchax; species Callopanchax toddi. The sequence goes on from SSNR01000127.1 coordinate 1,647,801, forward strand.
CCATTGTGACTGCCTATCTAATGAAGAGACACCAGCTGGGCTTCACTGAGGCTTACAACAGACTGAAAAGCATCAAACAAGATGTTCAGTAAGTGTGTGTCTTTTTCTGGTGTGACTGCTCTCCTAATGATGTGTCTTGATCACTTTATCTCCTTCACAGATTGACTCAAAGTCACTTTGTGTGTTTTAAATGAGAGCTGATAAATACCTCAGATGAAATTAAAATATATGAAGGAGTAGGCATTTTCAGCTTTTTACTCTTATTAGAAATTGAGTTATAAAAAAATACTAAAAATGTATAATGGAATCAGAATGTAGACAATGTTTACACTGTAACAAATACCAAGAAAGTGAAAGGAAACTGGAACTTATTGCAAAACATGGATAAGCAAACAATCAAATTCACAGTAGAAAAATAAACATATTGTGTAACGCTTGTTTGGAGATTAGAATTCACATGTATTATTTTCCCTTTTTTATTATATTAGGAAGTAATTTTTCAAACAAAACATTTAACCAGTGATTTAAAAACATTAATGCAGGTTTGTGACAGATGTGAGTGTGTGATGGACACATTAACACCAGGAGGGTGTGTTTCAGGGTCAACAGCGGGTTTGAGGACCAGTTGCGTCTGTATGAAGCCATGAAATGTGAAGTGGACACGTCCAGTCCTTTATACAAACAGTACAGACTCATCAAGATCACAGAGAAATACCCAGGTGAAGTGAACACACACACACAGGAATATCAACACCTCAAGTCACATTTTAAGTGTGACATCAGAGCAAGTCGGCGTCAAGTCGGACAGAAATCTAACCGGCATGCACTGGGCGCCGATCACCGGTGATCGAATCTGCGCAGAACTGGCTCATCTCGAACGCACCTAATGACATCATCCTCTGGATCTAAGTAGTTGGTTCCGGTTTCCTTTAAAACCTAAGCGTTGTTAGCCACTCTACTTACAGGGAGTTGCATTTTGGACAGAGTTCATTTTTTATCATTAAATTAATCATGAAACCTCAGAATGCTGACGCTTTCGCCTCCTGACTTTATATCTGCGCATGCGTCAACCACCGCCCAAAAAGGGGTTTTTCCCAAAAAGGAGCGCGGCCAAAAAAGGAAAAGGGCGTGGCCCAAAAAGGGCGTGGCCTGCATTTGGCTTTGAAGTCAGTCAGACCGACTGAAGTCAGAGTATCGAACGTTCACATTAAAGCCACTATACAGAGGATTCACATTTCTAGTTCAATACTTGTGTGATTACTAACTGAATAGTGGCGCTTTTTTATAAATCTCTTTGGATTTTAGTTCAATACTAGTGTGATTACTAACTGAACATTACAGCTTTTTAAAAAATCTCTTTGGATTTTTTAATACGTTGAAATGGCGACCAAAGCTAAAAGATCAACTTTTAACACTGAGAAGGACGTTGAAATCTTTAGTGAATCGAGAGTATATCAAGTCAACAACATCTTGAAACACAGAAAATGTGGACAAGTTGCAGAATGCAGACTTGAGGAAACTGGTGAAACTTTGGCGGTAAAATGTATAAGAGATAAGTATTACCGTTCTTATAAAAGAGAAATCAAAGTTTTAAAACATCTCGAAATTCTGAACCCTGACGAAAACAACCTGGTCAGATTTATTGAAGCTTTTCAATACGACAGTTTGATTTGCTTAGCTTTTGAGAAACTGGATATGACCTTGTTAGAAATGATGGAAATCAGAAAATGGAAACCTTTGAGGGTTTCAGAAATCCGACTGGTTGCCCAACAAATGTTGGTGGCGCTCAATGCATTGAAAAGCACTGGGATAACGCATGCCAATATAAACCTGGAAAACATTATGCTAGTGGATCAGGAATCCCAGCCTTTTAAGGTGAAGCTGACTGGATTTGGATCTGCAGGTAAAACATCGGAATTATCTGACTACGACGTCCCACTGACGTGCGGCTTCAGTGCCCCAGAAATGTTACTGGACTGTCCACTGGGTCAAAGTGTAGACACGTGGAGTCTTGGATGTACTCTGGCCTACCTGTTTCTGGGATCCCCTTTGTATCCAACACACTGTGA
>SSNR01000127.1:1659057-1703304 GCA_006937965.1 Callopanchax toddi
GATAGATTGCCCAGGACATGGTGTCCATTTCCACTGTGAACTCTGCGTCATTCCAACGTATCGTAGAAAAATACAGACCAAGAGCATCTTCAAGCTGCAGCAGATAAAGTCATTTTCAGGATACCTTGAGAGAGAATACAACATAATGAACACTAATTTGAAGGCTAGACTTTGTGTCCATACTGCTGACGTCTGGACTGTGAATAATAAAAGATTTATGGGTATAACCATTCCTGGCTGCTCTAGCATGTAAGAGAATTAGAAGCCGGCATACAGTACCTATGATGTAATTGGAGCAGATTGAAGAAATCCACTTATATGGACTGCTAAGGTGTTGCCACTGTAATGGATAATGCATCCAATTTTGACAAAGCATTCAAAGTATGTCAGCCCTGTAAGTTGGAGTCTGAATGAGAAAATGAAGAAGGTGATGACGAGGAACGGACTTTTACAGATGTTAGAAGCTCTATCAGCCACATCTGGTGTTGAACAGTTTAGTCTCCCTCCACACTACAGATGTGCACTAACCTGATTTCAACAAGTGATGTTGACAAACATCTAAATTCCTCTGCAGACACCAAGGCTGTATATTATCATCATCATGAATCGTAATCATTTCATCAACAGACGATTATGATCAAATAATAAAATTGCCTCAACCTGTTTCTGACATCTTCAAAAAAAGGACTCATAACTTCAATCCTGAAATCCGTTGACTCTGACCAAGTTAGCAACTACAGACCGATCACTATCTCACCGGCCATATGTTTGAAAAGTCAACAGCAGAGCAGCTAATTACGTAGTTTCCTGGATAAAAATCAGTTTCTTCACCTGGAACAGTTTGGGTTGGCTCAGAATATTCAACAGTTCTGGCCTCCTCCTACCTTACAGAGAATATTAAAAGGTCTTTAGATGGCAGCAATGTAGTTGAAGCAGTGTTCTTAGATCTGATTAAAAAAAAACTTTGACAAAGCAAATCATGAGATGCTCCTACATAAACTCACCAAATTCAGTTTCTCTCACACAGCTATTAACTGGTTAAAACACAGAGAACAGCAAGTCAGAGTAGATGGAATTAAAGCACGCTTTCACAACCGCAGTTGGAGTTCCACTAGGGGCCATTTTAGGACCATTGCTTTTTGTCCTATGCAACCTGACAGTTGTATAGAAGTTCAGTGTCAAATGTATGCAGATGATTACATCATTTATGTAACAGCAAAGACTCCCCAACAGGCTGCAGAGTTACTGAACAGACAGATGGGAACGTGCCTAAGTGGTTTACGTTTTGACTCTGAACTGCAGCTAAATGGTCTCCGTGTTCTTCACAATCAGATGTTAAACCTGCTTCACTGTTATCACTGACCAGAGAGAAATCTAAACAGTGGATGAGTTTAAATATCTGGATGTTGTTTTGGATTACGATCCTAAATTTGAGGCCCACATCAGGAAAGTGTCCAGAACCATTAAGACCAACCTTAACTGTTTTCACCTCATCAGTGTTTACCGATAAAAGCTGCCCAGTTGTACCTGCTGCCATGATTCTGTACCGCGGTGAAGTTGGTTTCAAGTTGGATATTGGAAATTCGACAGATATTCACGCTGAGCTACACGGCGATGGATTTTATACCGTGCGATGCCACTGACACCGCGTTCGCTCTTGAGTGCAGAACTCGACTTAGGGACCATCAACAAATAAACATTCGGTCGAAATGCTTAAACAGGAAAAAGCTCCCAGGTCATGTGACCAAGAGACTCGAAATCGATTTCTAATTGTGTTCCTAAACTTGACTGATGAGACACAGCTGCCTTTAACATATTTTACATAATTTCATGTGTTTTTTATCAACAGTTTTATGGAAAATTAAGGAATTTTCTTCTATAGCTTCCAGGTCATGTAACCAAATGACTCCCAATTCAATTCCTAATTGGTTTCCTAAACTGGACTAACGAGACACAGCAGTTTTTAACATTTTTAGAATAATTTCATATTTTTTATCAGTATTTTTATGGAAAATTATGGAATTTCTCTCAATAGCTTCTAGGTCATGTGACCAACAGACTCCAAATCAATTCCTAATTGTGTTCCTAAACTGGACTAACGAGACACAGCAGCTTTTAACATATTTGACATAAATTCATGTTATTTATCAACATTTTAATGGAAATTTATGGAAATTTCTTCAATAGCTTCCAGGTCATGTGACCAAGAGACTCCAAATCAATTCCTAATTGTGTTACTAAACTGGACAAACAAGACACAGCGGTTTTTAACATTTTTTTGAATAATTTCATATTTTTTATCAGTATTTTTATGGAAAATTATGGAATTTCTCTCAATAGCTTCCAGGTCATGTGACCAAATGACTCCAAATCAATTTCTAATTGTGTTCCTAAACTGGACAAACAAGACACAGCAGTTTTTAACATATTTGACATAAATTCATGTTATTTATCAACATTTTAATGGAAATCTATGGAATTTTCTTCAATAGCTTCCAGGTCATGTGACCAAGAGACTCCAAATCAATTCCTAATTGTGTTCCTAAACTGGACAAACAAGACACAGCAGTTTTTAACATTTTTTTGAATAATTTCATATTTTTTATCAGTATTTTTATGGAAAATTATGGAATTAGGAATTGATTTGGAGTCATTGGGTCACATGACCTGGAAGCTATTGAGAGAAATTCCATAATTTTCCATATAAATACTGATAAAAAATTGAAATTATTCAAAATATGTTAAAAACTGCTGTGTCTTGTTAGTCCAGTTTAGGAACACAATTAGGAATTGATTTGGAGTCTCTTGGTCACATGACCTGGAAGCTATTGAAGAAAAATCCATAGATTTCCATTAAAATTTTCATAAATAACATGAATTTATGTCAAATATGTTAAAAACTGCTGTGTTTTGTTAGTCCAGTTTAGGAACACAATTAGGAATTGATTTGGAGTCATTTGGTCACATGACCTGGAAGCTATTGAAGAAAATTCCATAAATTTCCATTAAAATTTTCATAAATAACAAGAATTTATGTCAAATATGTTAAAGGCAGCTGTGTCTAATCAGTCAAGTTTAGGAACACAATTAGAAATCGATTTCGAGTCTCTTGGTCACATGACCTGGAAGCTATTGAAGAACAATCCATAATTTTCCATTAAAATGTTCATAAATAACATGAATTTATGTCAAATATGTTAAAAACTGCTGTGTCTTGTTAGTCCAGTTTAGGAACACAATTAGGAATTGATTTGGAGTCTCTTGGTCACATGACCTGGAAGCTATTGAAGAAAAATCCATAGATTTCCATTAAAATGTTCATAAATAACATGAATTTATGTCAAATATGTTAAAAACTGCTGTGTCTTGTTTGTCCAGTTTAGGAACACAATTAGGAATTGATTTGGAGTCATTTGGTCACATGACCTGGAAGCTATTGAAGAAAATTCCATAAATTTCCATTAAAATTTTCATAAATAACATGAATTTATGTCAAATATGTTAAAGGCAGCTGTGTCTAATCAGTCAAGTTTAGGAACACAATTAGAAATCGATTTCGAGTCTCTTGGTCACATGACCTGGAAGCTATTGAAGAACAATCCATAATTTTCCATTAAAATGTTCATAAATAACATGAATTTATGTCAAATATGTTAAAAACTGCTGTGTTTTGTTAGTCCAGTTTAGGAACACAATTAGGAATTGATTTGGAGTCTTTTGGTCACATGACCTGGAAGCTATTGAAGAAAATTCCATAAATTTCCATTAAAATTTTCATAAATAACATGAATTTATGTCAAATATGTTAAAGGCAGCTGTGTCTAATCAGTCAAGTTTAGGAACACAATTAGAAATCGATTTCGAGTCTCTTGGTCACATGACCTGGAAGCTATTGAAGAACAATCCATAATTTTCCATTAAAATGTTCATAAATAACATGAATTTATGTCAAATATGTTAAAAACTGCTGTGTCTTGTTAGTCCAGTTTAGGAACACAATTAGGAATTGATTTGGAGTCTCTTGGTCACATGACCTGGAAGCTATTGAAGAAAAATCCATAGATTTCCATTAAAATGTTCATAAATAACATGAATTTATGTCAAATATGTTAAAAACTGCTGTGTCTTGTTTGTCCAGTTTAGGAACACAATTAGGAATTGATTTGGAGTCTCTTGGTCACATGACCTGGAAGCTATTGAAGAAAATTCCATAAATTTCCATTAAGATTTTCATAAATAACATGAATTTATGTCAAATATGTTAAAAACTGCTGTGTCTTGTTAGTCCAGTTTAGGAACACAATTAGGAATTGATTTGGAGTCTCTTGGTCACATGACCTGGAAGCTATTGAAGAAAAATCCATAGATTTCCATTAAAATGTTCATAAATAACATGAATTTATGTCAAATATGTTAAAAACTGCTGTGTCTTGTTAGTCCAGTTTAGGAACACAATTAGGAATTGATTTGGAGTCATTTGGTCACATGACCTGGAAGCTATTGAAGAAAATTCCATAAATTTCCATTAAAATTTTCATAAATAACATGAATTTATGTCAAATATGTTAAAAGCTGCTGTGTCTTGTTAGTCCAGTTTAGGAACACAATTAGGAATTGATTTGGAGTCTCTTGGTCACATGACCTGGAAGCTATTGAAGAACAATCCATAATTTTCCATTAAAATGTTCATAAATAACATGAATTTATGTCAAATATGTTAAAAACTGCTGTGTCTTGTTAGTCCAGTTTAGGAACACAATTAGGAATTGATTTGGAGTCTGTTGGTCACATGACCTGGAAGCTATTGAGAGAAATTCCATAATTTTCCATAAAAATACTGATAAAAAATATGAAATTATTCTAAAAATGTTAAAAACTGCTGTGTCTCGTTAGTCCAGTTTAGGAAACCAATTAGGAATTGAATTGGGAGTCATTTGGTTACATGACCTGGAAGCTATAGAAGAAAATTCCTTAATTTTCCATAAAACTGTTGATAAAAAACACATGAAATTATGTAAAATATGTTAAAGGCAGCTGTGTCTCATCAGTCAAGTTTAGGAACACAATTAGAAATCGATTTCGAGTCTCTTGGTCACATGACCTGGGAGCTTTTTCCTGTTTAAGCATTTCGACCGAATGTTTATTTGTTGATGGTCCCTAAGTCGAGTTCTGCACTCAAGAGCGAACGCGGTGTCAGTGGCATCGCACGGTATAAAATCCATCGCCCTGTAGCTCAGCGTGAATATCTGTCGAATTTCCAATATCCAACTTGAAACCAACTTCACCGCGGTAAGAATGGTTTTGAATAAATATGATCCGTTAAATCACTGCCAACGTGACGAGCTGGAAAGTCCTCGAAAAGCTCTTGAAAGTCCCCCTAGTGGACACTTCAGGTAATGACGGTGAATTCACTGTAAATGCAGGTTTTTTAAATGACCTCAGTCTTTCACATATTTAAGAGAAAATTAGGAAAACATGCAAATGCAGATCATCAAAATATATAAAACTAACGTGAATAAAAACTAAATGCATCAGGATTATACTCTGCAACATATTCATAAGACATTTTTTGCAATCTTAAATATTTCAGCAGAAAAAAAACACTTCAAGAAGAAACCCCATCTGTAAGCAAAGGTCTGGAACAACAACAGCTAACATTGTTTAGCTCTTTAAATGTTTCAACTAAACAGCTAAAGACCAACTAAGACAGCATTACATTGTGCAACTGTAGAAAAGTGACTGGTATGAGGACTAGATATGAGCATATAAACCCTGAAGGAAATGCAGGTGGATTTAGTCATTTTGGGGCCCAAGGCAAACAAATCAATCCCTTTAATCAATCATATTAATGAAGAACAAACACATGCGCACCGCCTTTTTTCATTTCACACAATAATTCTCTGTAGTTTGTATTGTTTTCTTCAGTTTTTACCACATTGTTGTAGCAGAGCATGACAGTACATTTTTATCCCATTAACTACTACATTTAAAAAGATGCACTGTTTTATTTACTGATACTGTTTTATTCTGGATCAGATATAAAATAAATAATTCAAGTGATAAATAATGAGTTGATAAAAGTTAAAAACTGGTTTGAGTCTTAACAAGACAAATTTTATATTTTATGACAGACTAAACAATGATGTGTCATTAAAAATAGACAGGATGGAAATTCAAAGAGTAAAAGAAATCACATTTTTAGGAGTCCTATTCTGACCTGGAAGTCATGTATAGGGTAAATAAAGGTTCAAATTGTGAACGCTTTTGCCGTACTTCATAAAGTCAAGTTATCATTGAATTATTCTGGGTTGTTAACATCATCTAATTCAATGATTGACCCTAACCGAAGTTTGGCGATATAGAACCTATACACAGCCAGTGTTTCTTTTACAAACAAGAACACCGAGAATCATCAGTAATAGTTAATATACTGTAGAGATCTAATCCTGATCCTGGAGGACCAGTATCAAGCATGTTTTAGTTGCTTCCCTGCTCCAACACACCACAACAGTCCTACAACATCCATAGCCTTGAGATACCCAGGTCGGATCTCATCCACACCCGGGGCTCCACCACTGCGTATAGTTTTTTGACTGGACAGTCCATCCCCAGGTCTCCCAGCTCTGGTTTCTCCTTGGAATGTGCGTCTGTAGGATTGAGGAGGTCCTCAAAGTATTTCTTCCACTGCATGATATCCTCAGTTGACGTCAGCAGCTCCCCATCCCCACTGTAAATAGCGTAACCAAGTTGCTGCTTTCCTCCCGTGAGGCATCGGATGGTTTGCCAGAACCTTTCTGGAGCCTATCGATAGTCTTTCTCCATGGTCTCACCAAACTCCTCTCACGCCCGAGATTTTGCCTCGGAAACTGCCACTGCTGCACCTCACTCGGCCCTCCGGTACCTGTCTGCTGCCTCTGGGGACCCACAGACCAGCCACACCCTGTAGGCCTCCTTCTTCAGCCTGACGGCTCCCCTAACCTTTGGTGTCCACCAGCAGGTATGGAGGTTACCGCCATGGCAATGGCCACTTAGCAACCACAGCTAGCAACAGCCACCTCAACAATTGCAGAGCAGAACAAAGCCCATTCTGATTCAATGTCCCCCACTGCTCTCGGGATGCGGTCAAAGCTCTGCCGGAGGTGGGAGTTGAAGACCATCTTGACAGGCTCTTCTGCCAGGCGTTCCCAGCAGACCCTCACTATACGTTTGGGTCTACCAGGTCTGCGTGGCATCTTCCTGATCCAGCTCACCACCAGGTGGTGATCAGTTGACAGCTCTGCTCCTTTCTTCACCCGAGTGTCCAAAACATACGGTCTCAGGTCAGATGACACAACGACAAAGTCTATCATCAACCTGTGACCTAGGCTGCCCTGGTACCAGGTGTACCGGTGGGCATCCTTATGTTCGAACATGGTGTTCGTTATGGCCAAACTGCGACTTGCACAGAAGTTCAAAAACAGAACACCACTCGAGTTCAGATTGGGCGGGCCGTTCCTCCCAATCACGCCCCTCCAGGTCACGCTTTCATTGCCCACGTGAGCATTAAAGTCTCCCAGCAGGACAATGGAGTCCCCTGTCAGAGAGCCATCCAGCACTCGTCCCAGGGACTCCAAAAAGGGTGGGTACTCTGAGCTGCTATTTGGTGCATAAACACAAACAACAGTCAGGGCCCGTTTCCCAACCCGAAGGTGCAGGGAAGCTGCCCTTTCGCCCACCGGGGTAAACCCCAACAGTCAGAGAGTCTTGGGGCTAACAGAAAGCCCACCCCAGCCCTTCGTCTCTCACCCGGATCAACTCCAGCAAAGAAGAGTGTCCAACCCCTCTCCAGGACTCGGGTTCCAGAGCCAACGCTATGTGTTGAGGTGAGCCCGACTATATACCTCTCATTGCCGCTCAACCTCATCCACAAGCTCCAGCTCCTTCCCCGCCAGAGAGGTGACGTTCCATGTCCTAATAGCCAATTTTCCTGTCCGAGGATCGGACCGCCAAAGCTCCCACCTCGGTCTGCCACCTGATCCTCCTGCTAGTAGTGGGTCTACAGTTGGATGAGCCCATATATCCGGTTCGGGCTGGGCCCGGCCGGGCCCCATGGGCGAAAGCCCGGCCACCAGGCGCTCGTACACGGGCTCCAACCCCAGGCCTGGCTCCAGGGTGAGACCCCGGTAACCCTCTGAGCCGGGTACTCGAACTCTTTGGTGTTATATCCATGAAAGGTCTTCTGAACTGCTCTTTGTCTCACCCTTCACCTAGGACCAATTTGCCATGGGTGACCCTACCAGGGGCACAAAGTGCCCCAGACAACATAGCTCCTAGTCCTAGGATCGTTAGGGCACTCAAACTCCTCCACCACGATAAGGTTCAAGGAGGAGACAACAAAAACGTCCAAACATTATTAAAAGTAAAATGTGAAAATTTTATATCAACAAACTGGACACATACTGTATGAGCATAGTATTATAATAAACTTTAACTTAAAATAAACATTTCTAAAGTAGATCTTTTCAATCTATTTATTGATCATTCAGTGTTTCTTGGCTTCTTGGTGTTTATGCAGGGTAATGACCTACAGTTATGGATGATCAGTCTGGGTTTATCAAGCAGAACAAGATCAAGAAAAGTAACAAATGGCCAACCAGAATAAATGTGATGGATTAAAACATGTCATTATCCCTTATCTTGCAGAAGCAAAACATTTAAAATGTCCCAACTGTTGACTAAAGTGAAGTAATCCAGTATAGAAACAGTGGTACTTTATTTCCCAGAATGTCAAAATAAAGAAAATACTGGGAACAATTTTATGGGTCAAAGTTTAGGTGAGTGTCTGTAGATGAAAAATACACCAAGAACCCATTGCTTTCATTTTCTTTAACTGAAAAGATAAAGTTCAAAAAGACAAATTGATCATTTTCTATGTAAAAATTTTAAAAAACCCACATCATCTTTGAGTAGTACCACAATCCTCCTGTAGGTGGTAGTATTAGACCGTTTTGGGGGTTATCATCTGAAACTTGAGCCACATAGATTTTCTGTGTCTGAAAAGTTGTGTGCACCAAGTTGCCATTTGGATTTCCATTTCACACTTTCTGAGCTCTAATCAGCCGTGGCGCTCACATTTCGTTGGTGGATCTTCTTTCTGTGGTTTTTAGAGGGTGTCTCTCTTATGGATAAATGATAAGTTACTGAAGTGAAAATGCAGCAGCACTTTGAGTTCTGTTCATTAAGGGGAAAGCAATGAAAAGACCCAGAACAAAATCACTAAACTGTTGAGTTCACTTGGGTGTAAACGCATCACAGACTGAAGAAAACAGCGTTTCAGGTGGATTTCTTATGTTTCTTAAACAAAACATAAAGTCTCACAAATTAATGTGTTCCCTCTAGAAAACATTTATCTGCTTTGTTCAAGTCTAAACTTGAATTTTAAGTCCTAGACAAGCCTTCTTAACTGATTTACAGAGTAACAAGAAATAATTTTCATATGAAAATTACTTTTTCAGAGGCAGATTTGACATATTTGACTTGATCAGTGGGGAAAGATAGTGCTGATGTTGAATTTACCAATAAAATGTATTAAAAAATGCTCACCCTGAGTTAGATCAAGTATTTTCAGGCTCAGGTCCAAGTAGTTACGAGTCATTTGGGTTAAAAGTCAGAGTCAAGGCCAAAGACAGTTGAGATTTCCTCGAATCAAATCTAAAATTCTCTGACTCAAGTTCAAGTCATGTGACTCAAGTCCACACTTCTGCAGGTCTGTCTAATTGCAGAGAGGATATTTAGTCAGTAGTACTTGTAACCTGAAAGTGACAGGAATCCTTGCTCTGAGAAAAAAAACAAAATTAACTTGCAGTCAGAAATAGACACACAAAAAAAAAAAAACAATCCAAATGAGATTTTAAAAAATTATGAAAGAAAGAAACTTTCACACAACCTCAGAGAGGCATGGGGATAAAAAATTATCCAAAGTTGAGGGAAAATTGCTTTAAAGAAGTATTTTTAAGAACAAACATGAACATACAGATAAGTGCAAACAGATAAACACCACTTAACATATTGCAGACCCACGCAGGATGACAAAAATAAGACATCACACATTCCAAAATACCCAGCTGCACTATTATTTCATACTAAATACAATGTTTTAATGATTTAAATAAGATGCAAAACAACCATCATTATACCTACAGGATTTCACACAAAAGTTATAATAAAATGTCAACAAAATGAATGAAAAGTTGTTGGATCTAAACCCAAATTTGCTCCGTGAGCTAAGAATGTGTTTAAGTTATTAGTTCAGATGATCGTGGAGTCAAACAGCCTTCCTGTCCCTCCAGCCCGCTGTAGCCTACTTAGAGCGCCGCATCACAGTTATATAACCTTATGTTGACAGTAAGGTTAAGGTGCTTTAAGAAGATTTGCTGAATAAGAAAACCAAATGTTTGATTTGCTGACGTGACAGATCCTGAACTTGTGTTGTGGAGGAGAATCCTCTCAGATCCAGTCTGACCGACTGGGTCCGGTCTGGGATGCGGAGGAGAACTGGATTTCTCTGCATAGTGGATCCGCTTCAGACCACGTGAGAGGAAGGGAGGCTCAGAGACACCGGCTCAGCTCCGCTCCGCTCCGCTGCTGTCTGCTGCTGACCCCACAGCACAGGGAGGCAGAGACCATGCCTGAATGTAACCTTTGATCCCTTCCCCCCACATTTCTTCTTTTTTTCTGTTCTTTTAGTTTGGCTTGTTCCTCCTCCTTCTTGTAGTTGAACAGTTCCAGGCGGAGCGCCATGGCTTGGCCGTGCATCAGCAGAGTGTGCTGCCTGGCTCGCTTCTGGAACCAGTTCGACAAATCGGACCTCTCCGTCCCGCTGACTATCCAGAACTACTCGGACATCGCCGAGCAGGAGGTGCGCTCCGTCACCAAGCAGGTCACCGACTCGGAGAGCGCGCCCGGGAATACCTACCCCATCCCGGGCACCAAAGGCTCCCCGCTGGCGCCCTCAGACGGGACCCGAGGATCGTTCAGGGCACGGAGGGAGCCCAGCTACAAGCCCCGGGAGGACTACCACCCACCTGGGGTTCCCTTCCCCAGCGTCACCCAGTACAAGCAGGACTTCAAACCCTGGCCCATCCCCAGGAAGGAGAACTTCCCCTGGATTAGTAACGGGGGCAGCAGGGGGGACAGCGCCTCGGACAGCCCGGGGGACGGGTCCAGGGAGGAGCGGGTGTCGGGGCAGAGATGGGGGGAGCAGCAGGTGATGGAGGACAGCAAAACCAGCTCCTACAGGTACGTCTTTATCCGTTTCAGCACCTGGAGCTGTCCGCTCCATCACACTCCCAGAGAGGGCTCTGATGCATTTATCAGGAGCTCTGAGAGACTGCATTAAAGAGAGAGAGAGAGAGAGAGAAGTGCTTCTGATCAATAACTCCCTGATACACTGATGAATATTTTATTTATGTTTTGATTTTTGTTTTAGGTAGTCCTCAGTAAGTTACTGATGGCTTTCTCCTCTCTTTAGGCAGGAGTACAGACCGTGGACGGGGGTGAAACCAGCTAAAAGTGCGAGGAAAGCCCCTCCAGCTCAATACTCCAGCCCTGGAACAGAGCCCACCCAGGTCCCACGTGAGACCAGCTACCAGGCTGCCTACAGGGGGGAGGTCAGCAGGTCCACAGGGGTGCACCAGGTGGAGCACATCCTCCCATCTGCTACCTCCAACACACAGCCTCCCCCTGCCACCCAGCACACCCCCACTGCCCCACAAGCTGGCAGCTCACCAAGCCCCTCCAGCCTCCAGCAAAGCATCCTGCCAGAGGGGTCCGAGCACACCAGGGGAGAGGCAAGCACACACTGAACATGCCTACAAGGGTGCAAAAACAAAATAGAACCACAGATTTAAGCTGTTGCCTTTGAAAGTCACGCTCATTAATCTCCCAGGTGGTGCTGCTGGTGGGGCGTCTCAGAAAAGTGATACAGCATTCTGTCCCAAAGCAGCTCAAAGTGACCCAGCTGTTTAAAACAGGCCATGTGCTCTGTTAGGTAACACTGCTGGTGCCTCACTCATTACTCTGACCTGAATAGAACAGGGATGACAGAGAGAAGGGATCTGGAAGTCTTCCTCCTGTCCTTCATCAGTAGCTGTTTCATACTTATTTATAATCCTGAAAATGTAGTCTAAATTATAACGTCGTGACTAAAAACATGAATGCACATTTTTGCTTTAACTTGCAGAAAATAATTCAAATAAAATATGGAGATGTTTAAACAAAGAGTTAAAAAGTATTACCTCACACTATTTGTTCCAAATAAATAAGAAAATGCAAAAACATATATAAATATTTGCATCTTTTTTTCCCAGCGTGGAAGTTTACAGAATAAAAAGTTGACTTCTGACTTTTGTATCAGAACAAACGGGTCGAGGGGATCCACTGCTGGGGTGCTATCAGCTGTTGCGTGCCAGTTAGACAGTTTTTGGGGAGTTTCCAGAGGTTTAGTGCCATCCCTCTTCTTCTCCACCCACAGCACCATCTGGACCGGGTCAGGTAGTTTGTTTGTCTGTGTCCTAACAGCTGCCCTGATGAGCTGAAGGGTATTACAGAGGAAAAGCTTTGTGACCTCTTTGTTTGTCCTCACATCTGCAACTTTATTTGCCTTTATGAAAAATAATTAATGCTTGCAAGTAAAATAAGACAAACTTCTGCTAATTTGTATCGTTTTCTGAACTATCCTGAGCTGCTTTGGCCCCTCGGTGTCCCACGTGATGCTGATGGAGGTCATGAAGATGTCAATGACAGGACACAGACTTTATACTGCTGACCCAGTTTGAGCGAGTGTTCAGAGTAAAGGAAAGGATGTGCTGCTGGCGGTGTGTAGCATAGGCTTTCCATACTTATAAACATTGTGTGTTTGTCATTCATTTCATCAGTCAATTTGACAGAAATCAGGCCTGGCAGCAAATCAAGCTGATCTCAGATAATCCAGCACAGCAACCCACTCACTGCCAACTCATTACTGACTCACCAGCCCCCTGCAGAGGTGTCTGACCAGGCATTACACATGCATCAGACCCAGTTGTGACATGATGGCATTCTGTAAAACGCATGCCTTCACCTAGCTGAGCTGCCACCAGCGTGCAAAGCTTCTGCACCTAAATGTGGAGCAGATCCGTTGAGTCAAAGAGTGTGACTGTTCATTTTAAAAAATAACTCGAATTGTCCCAAATGAGCTGCTGAAATCAAATCAGTCCGCTCTCATTGACAGAGAGAAGGAGGGCAAGCCGTGTGGTTCTTGCTGCTCTTCCAATCAATTAGTAAAAAATGTTGCGCTCGCCCTACAGGAACAGATAGAATCTATCTCAGGAGATAAAAGAGCATTTCAAGACTGGAAACTGCTTTTAAAGATGAGGGAGCTGTTAGTTCTTGAACGCTCTGAACTCACAAACCTAATTTAAGGCATCCCAGAGAGAGAAAGGTTCGCAAGTTGAGAGAAAGAGCCTCTGATGAACCCATTGGATTAAATGTGTGCACAAGGCGGACAGATTTGAGAGCATAACCGGTATAATCTGCAGCATGTGTTGGGGAAGACAAAACAAATGACTGAGGAAAGCTTTTCAGCACACAGAGGAAACCTCAGCAGGAACTGGTGAGACAAATTCCTGCTTTCTTCACAGTCAGCGAAGAGGCAGCAGCCCCCCGAGATTTAAGACTCCCAAACAAACATGTATTAGTGGTCGTGTTCTCCTGTATAGCAAAACTAATGCAGAGTAGAGGGATGATGGAAATGCTGCTCACAATAGATGCATAAAGAGGATTAGATGGCCTGCTGGGAAAAAAAAAACGTCCCAAAATTCACTTTCTCTTTTTACTCACTTCTCCCTCTCGCTTCTGTTAGCCAGAAATGGGAGGAGGGGAATAAATTAGGCTAAAACAATTAAGTTGATTGCGTTTTGCTTTTGTAGTTTATCAGATCATGTTTGTACATTATTTAATGCTTTGCTTGTTAAGCCAAACGCAGAATCTAGCTTCAATCTCAACAAGCTATGATCTCGTCTTTACAAAAGTTATCAAACCAAGATACCTGAGTGAATACAAAATGTAGTTTTCAAATCGGGATTTCATCAATTAAGAGATGAAGCAATCCAAGCCAACATAGTGGCAACTCCAAAGTCTTCATTTGGTTTTTGCCGTTTAGAGGTGGACTTGATGGTGTGTTTTGGATCATTGTCCTGCTGCAGGACACAAGTGCTCTTCAGCTTGAGGTCATGAACATACGGTTTGACATTCTCCTTCAGGATGTTGTCTTGTCAGTCCACAGAGTATTTTCCCACAAGTCTTAGGGATCATCAGGATGTTTCATGGTAAAATCGAGACAAACCTTTATGTTCTATTTGATCAGCAGTGGTTTGGAACTTTCTCCAGTCTTTCTTATGGTGCAGTCATGAAGTCTGACCTTAACCGAGACAAGTGAGGCCTGCAGTTCTTTGGATTTTGTTCTAAGGCGTTTTGTGACCTCATGGACAAGCTGTCGCTGTGCTCACGGGGTAAATTTGGTCACTCCTGGGAAGGTTAACCAATGTTTAGTTATTGTGATTAACCACATCATCATTTGGAAAGTTAGGTTCAGTTCCACCAGCTACACCCAGGACTGATTACTGCCAGACATGTCGAAAAACAAAAACACTTCAATAGAAACTGTCTGATTAGAAGTAGGCTAAAAGATCTCAAAAAGCAACACATCATGCTTGATTCTAAAATGGAAGAAATTCAAGAACAAAAAACTCCAAGACACCATGATGCAAAACAAGAAAGAGAAGGGGTGGGAAATCTGTGGGAAATAGGAATAATATTTAGTGGACTGAAGGTATGTGTTCTGTTACTCTAGGAGTGAAACTAACTGCATTTCAGATAAAACATCACACCGGCAGTCAAACACGGCAGTAGAAGTCAGGACCCGAGTGACTCACTGTAACTGATGGAACCATGTTTCTGCTCTCATTTGTTTGTTGGTCTGAAACATTTAAATGTGACCCCAAAAAGCACAGGAAACCTGTAAGGAGCTAAAGATATTTCACATTGTAAAGCTTCTACTAAACCGTCATATGTTTCTGTTATGTTGGAGAAATAATCTCTAGGCAAATGTCTTCAATTAAAGGTGATATGACTGATAAACTACACTAACACAAGTCAAAACTTTAATTTAAGCTTAAGCATTTTTTTAAAGCATCTCCAATTAAATGTGTCCTGTTGGACCTACTTTCAGAAACAGTGATACATGGAACATCAACAACCACCACAAAACAATGGAAGGCAAAACATGTTTCTTTCAAACTGTGCTCATTGAGTTTTTCTAAACCTGCCTCTTCTGTTATCTCCTAAAGCATCAGATGTCTTCCTTCCCCCTCCATCCCAAAGCCAAACTTTCCCCTCTTCTTTGTCTCTCTCGCTCTCTGTTCTTTCACTTCATCCCCATTCCCACGCTGCCCAGCACCACAAAGCTCGGTGCCAAGTTGGCAGGGCTTACAGTAAAGGCTGGGGAGAGGCTGCTGTATTAAGAGCAGGGGGTTCAGCACAAGGAGGGTGAGGGGAAAATGAAAAAAAAAACATCTATAAGAGGAAAGGAATGAGATGCACCGTGTGGAAGATAAGTGACAGTGAACGAGAGGGGAATGGATGCGGGGAGGGGAGTAGAGTTAGAGAGCATGGTCTGATGGATTATCTGTTAAAGTGCAGTGTTGCACCGGGCTGCAGTCTTGTTCAGCACCAATCTAATTTAGGAGAGAGGCAGCCCTCGCTGCTACAGAGAGCAGAAAAGGCTGTGTGTGGATGTAGGGGGGAGGTGAACCGGCACTCACACCAATCCCACTCACTCAACAACGAGCAGAGCCTTTCCTGCCACCCACAGCGCTGTGAAGTCACTCTCAAAGAGCTGCTGGGAGCAAAAGCTGACATCACCCTCAAAGACAGATGAAAATCTCCACACAAACATACACTGAAATATTCATTTTTATAGACTGATCCTTAATAAATACTGCAAGAGAGGACAGAATGAGGTAAACTTGGATGACCTGAACAGATTCTGCAGGCTTTTAGAGAAGCTTTCAGTCATTACAGGATGAGGTCATAGTGACCCAGTGCGGTCTGCTGGTGCTCTGACAGCAGACCTGATGCTTTGTGAGGGCGCTGTCCACCCAGTCTCCTCTCATTTCATGGGTCCAGTCAGAGCACCACAGCTGCTGCTCTTATTCATCTTTCTGACCACTTTTAATGTCACTTCTTTTCTTCTCTTTCTCATTTCATTTAGGAGCATCTGGTGAGGACCAAACTTTCCCCAAATCCTTCTGCCGTCTTTCAAAGTGGATCCAGGGTCTTCAACATCTGACAGCTGCTGCAAAGTTCTCCCCAGTTCCACTTCGAGCTCGGTTTAAAACAGCAGGAGGAATAGCTCCAGTCCATTCCACAACACAAGAATCTATGCAAAGGGAATGTATTGTCCTCCAGCTGAACCTCACTGTCCCAAGGGGGGAGAGAAAGAAGACACCCCCCTTTTACTCACCCCCTTCTTGTTGCTATGGAAATGAATATGCATGTAACAGAATAGTTTTGAAACTTTGTTTATATATATATATAGATGCACAAGAAACTAGCTGCTCAGTGTGTATGTGTGCCTGCTTCTATGTCCTGTACATATTGTTGACTCTGCACCAGTGATCAAGGACGTGGTTTGTCATTGAGTGTCTGCTCCGAGTGCTTTCATGCTCTTTGATGTTGCTCAGAAAGCTTGCTTGAAAAAGATCTTGCTTGAAAATAAGTTATTTCCCTTCTATCCACTTAGTTTAATGTTTGAAACATATTTGATCTTTATGTAAATATCTTGGTGGGAAAAAGAGCAGCGATATAATCTAAGTGGAATTACCAATAAAATAATTAGGTTCTTAGCACTTTCTCTCAAAGGACTTTTCACATGTCTTTGTTATTATTTATAATCACATTATGTCATGTAATATCATGTATTCACTTAGTAACTTGCTTGCCAGTATTAGTGGAGTCCTCGTTAAAAGTGTCCAGAAAGAACATTAAAAAAAAAAGAAACTGAAAACCACCATTAGGCCAGGAATCTGCAACCTTAACAACCAAAGGAGCCGTTTCTGTTTTTTCTCCCACTTTACTTTTTTCCAGATACAAAAAGCACATAAAACTTGAAGTCAATAAAATGTCATATAACTATATAAACTATAATTGGTTTCACTATGAAATTAAGAAGCCATAATAAATTGATGTTTGTTGTCCTAGGAAATGACCAAACATGAACTTGAAAGAAAAAAATGACAAAACATTATTTAAATTTATTAAATAAAATGTAAACTCTTGCTTACAGCATGGAAGTACTTCCTATATTTGTGGAAATTTATATAAAGTTCCACTTTTGAATGAGAAAGCATGTACATGCACATAAATGCCAGACCAATTTGTTGGATATTGAAGTATTTAATTCAAGTTTTCATTAAAATGATTTCTAGTTCTAAATGTTATCAGAACTTGCCATAGTTTTGTAGAATGTCCCAATTCAACCTCTTAGTCATAATAATCTACCATGTCTGCAAAACTACACTTTATTTCCCCTCAGCATCTTGTCTAAATGTTTAAAAAGACTTAAATTTTGTGATGAATTTCATTTAAAAATCTCACTGTCTGTCTGTAGGTTGGATTAATGAAGTGGCAAACAAGGTAACAGACAGAGAAAACTGATCTATTATCAGTTTCATTCAGTCTGAGATTTAAATAACATATTTGCATAAAATTTGACCTAAAAATAGGTCAAATAGCCAATAAAAGATTGTTGGTAAAAGCTACAGAGAGATCCAGAACCAACAGTTCCAGACTTAAACATAAATCCCAGGAAAGTGGAATTCTGTTGGTCGCTTGCAGCACTTTTTTATCTGTAAAGGACCAATTTGCAAGTAACACAAAAAAGATTGATGTCATTTAGCTGCAGTCCTGTACACAATATCTATTTTCTTAGAAATGGTAAACCTCACTGTTTTCATGATGCTGTAGCTGGTTGTAGTTTTCTCCAGTTCTGAATAGAATAAAAAAAAAAACACACACAAAAATCCACTGTGCACAACACGCATCTAGATTACAAGAAATATATTTTTCAGAGTTTATTATAAGAATATTGATCATAATTTGGGTTTACACAAAAAAATACTATACAATATTTAGTCATCTTTCACACTAATCTGATTTGGTTTAAAAGGCATTTTAACCAGATATCCAAACATTAATTTCATACAAAACTCTACATTAAACACACTAACACAACATTCAGATGGATCAACTGACCAAACACACACACACACACACACACACACACACTCATATTAACACTCAAAACTCACGGGGCATTTCTGGTTAAAAGTGTTATTAGAAACATAAAAAATCATCAGAATCCAAATACTGGTGACCTACACAAATCAGTCGCAACACGAAAACCATCTTTAGACTTTTGGGACATGACCAGAGGAATTCTGGGAGAAGGATGTGTCTGAGCTGTTCATGATGGGTCCATTTGATTTGGAGCAGAGGTCTGTATTGATCAGGTGTGTTCCAACACATCCTGGAGAGGTGTAATTATTGGGCTTTGGGGAGGTAGTCAATGTTCCTTTATCACACGTCCAAAGTTCATGATTGCCAAAGACTTTCCAAAAGCAGCACTGCACTGTAACAGGCTTGCTGCTACTCGTTTACGTGTTGGTGGTTGTGATGCTGTGGCTGATTGGTGTGCAGTCTACATGACCTGACAGATATGACTACAGCTGTAAAACCTAACAGCCTCTCACAGAGAAGAAAAACCTTGTTCAAGATTGAAACAAACATTAAGAGATTTAATTCAACAATGACAATTATTCAGTAAGTGATTCACTGACCAGATGTCAGATCAACAGATCATGTGATGATCTCAGTGACAAAACTATCTGCAATTTAAACATATGAAGAAATATGTTACTTTTTGTGGAAAAACCTTCAGGAAACAGTCTGTTCCTGTGCTTTTCTGCTGCAGAGTTCATAATCATTTCTTGTGGGAAACACTGAAATACGTTAAAGGATACCGGTAATGATGATCATTGGTTGCCATGGCAACGGCACCTTTGGAAGAGCCTGTCAGAGTGCCTGCTGACAGAATACGCAATGATCTTTAAGAGTTTTCCAAATTACTGCCTCGAGTCAGCTGGAAAACAGATTTTAAATTCAGGCATGTAACAGCTGTCTGATGATACTAGTCCTCCCAATCACACAGGCTTCAGTTCCCTTATGAGCACCTGTCCAGCAGGAAACACTCCATAACAAAAACAATGCCGTTACGAGGTACAAAAGAGCACAACAGCCACTCTAAATTAAATAACATGAACAACAAGATGTGGCTTCGCTCAGAGCAGGAATAAAATGTGACAGAGTGCTCACAGTATTAAAGACGTTTGTTATTCTGCTGCTGAGCAGCAGGCTGAGCCCTTCTGAGATCAAGTTAATGAATACAGTACATTAACCGTCACTGGGTGACCTGAGGCAAAGGAACACACTTCGGAGCCAAGACAAGAGGAGTGTCTCTTTGTCATGGCCCGTGATTCAGACAGTCCCCCGTCAGTGCAAGTGTGTCAGTTAGCGATCAACGTCACATCTGGTTTCACCTCAGTTGTCCTTAGTCAGGTGACCCATGTGTGTGTTAGTGAGGAAATCACATGTGGGGACGCTACTGACAGCCTGGTGGATGTTCATGGCTGTGATCTCTCTCGGTGCCCTGAAACCCAAATATGTCCGTGTTAGGATTTTAGGAATGACTTGGCACATTAGAAAAGTGTCTCAGACAGAAATACTGCATCTAAAATTCATGACGGTTAAATACTGAGCTCTAAATCAACACATTTTAGCTTTATTATTTATGGTTTATGCCAGACAGACTTAAATATTGCACGTTGCTAGGAGAAAGGATTTTATTGATGATTAACTGGAGCAAAAATAATCAGATGGCTACATTCAACATTCTCACAACACTGTCAGCTATTTTAGATTTATACACATTTAGTGCTTTAGCAAGTATTTCTCCCTGAAGATGAAGTACTTGGAACTGGCTGAAAATCAACCACAGCAGCAGCATTAACTATAATAACACTATTAATCCAGATGTGCTTTTAAAATTGTTTTAATGACAAACAAATGTAAGTAAAATTAGACTTTGGTTCATTATAAAATATATGCAGAAAGACCCTACAATCTAAGAACCCCAGATAATTTAATTTATATAAAAGAAAATAAGTCAAATATTTGATAAACACAACAAACAAAGAGTAAAACCTAACCCTAGGTATGACTAAGAAGGAGAAAGGTATTGCATTAAAGGTTATTTTGAAGTAGCGTTCTATCAGATATTCACCTACAGTAAGGACCATACCCACCAGTGCTTGCTCAAAAAAATCTTAATGATTTGTTAGAATGCTATATAACCTGTTTGTATCAACACTATAAACAAAACAAACCATCTCATAGTGAATTGTAGAGATTTAAAAATGACAGAAATATCCCTTTAAGCAAGTTAAAAGTTTGAAAAATGGAAAGAAGACAGCTCACCTGTTTGGAGATTTAACGTGGGCTCCAGCTAGAGCCTCTCTCAGGAGATCACTGGCAAACTGCTCTGTAGCCTGCAGTGCATGAGCACACAAACACACACAGTCATTACAAGTCACATAGAAGCCCACTATTGTCCACAGCAGATGGAGAAACACTCAATATAGTGTGATGCACCTGGTTTTTAATTAAGTTTCTTTTAATAGCCTCAATTCACAGGAAAAGTTATCTCCAGATTCTCCACGAAAAGAAACCATACACAAACAGAAATAAGCTCTACTCACTGATTAAAACTGTTTAGATAAAATCAGCTGCAGTAAATCTACTTAAGTGTGTGAAGTCACTGACCTTCAGAATCATGGCTTCGACTACAGGAGCAAAAACATTCTTCTCCACCTCCACCGGCTGAAACGTTACCCCAATCTAAAAGACAGAAAATAACTTTACCATCTGTAATTAACAAAGACAGCTGTTCTAATTAAACTTTAATAAAATGCAGAAGGCTTCCTGACCTGCTGAGCTGTGTCACTGATGAACTGGGAGGAGGTGCAGGGACCCAGGAAAAATTTAGGCTCCACATCAGTTTCCTGCTCCTCCTCTTTGACCTTTAACCTCTGCCAAGGAGGGGTCACAGTGACAATGTCAACTATTTCATCATCCAGTTCCTCTGGTTCCGTTTTCAGCAGAGCTTGCATCTGCTCCAACCTCAGCAGCAGCTCTTCATAGCTGCTCAGGGTCGACGGGCATTCTGAGGACAAATTTGTGTTTCGGTTTAATACAGGACATAATAAAACTCACTCTATTGGGTCAGAAATTTAACAATTATAAAAAATAATATATTTATGCAACACAAAGTGAGATAAGCAGGACAAAAACAGTGTCTGGAAGGTGATTCATAGCACTGAGCAGCCTCGTCTCTCACCTTTTAGAGACAAAAGACCAAAAAGATTAGTCGTCCTTGTGAATAGAATATCAGATGAACAAAAGCAGCAAGGCTTCACACCGGCCGCCCTCACAACTGCACATACTCCATACACATTACTGTATCAAGTGGTAACTGCAGAAGAGCAGTACACCCACATCCACTGTGAGCTGCTGAAAACTGAAATCACAAAACCGCCCAGCAGATCTCCCTACAGAAGATCAGTTTACAAAAAGCAGAAACTAACCAGGCTCACTGTCGATTTGAGTCAGAATGTCCTCCATGGACTCGTCGTCGTTCTTGGGTTGAGGCTCGGGGTCGGGCGGCGTGTAGCCCCTCTGCCGGCACCACTGCACCACTTCTCTGGTCTTTGGGGGCGTGAGGGCCTGCAGGCGGGGTGAGCGGTCCAGCACGTCCTGCACAAGCCGCTTCACTGCCACGGCTCGCTGAAGCTATGGAGACACAACAAAAAAACTCTTAAATTAAAATGATAGAAAAGCTCCAAAATCATAAGATCACTCTGAGCCTTGTAAGATGCAGGTATAAATATATCAGAAAACAGCAATTAAGACTGGTGTGGGTCTGGATAAGTTATTGATAAAACCAGCAGAAACATGACCATGAAGAAATACACTTTTAACCTAAAAGAAAGACTTGAGGCAAGCAGACTCTCTGAGATGAGCTGCAGCTCGATGACAGATTTTAAAACGAAACTGCAGAAGTGGCAAAAATCCCTGACATCATAGATTCCATCAACTTGGAAGAGTGCATGTTGCTGTTCATCAGCTAACTGCGCTCAACATCTTTTGAGTAAAAACATGGTCATGCTTCTCTTCTTGACAAGCACAACAAAATATAATTTAGTTTGTCAATAAAACATGAGGTTATTAAAGAATGAAGATAAATGAAAAAGAAGATGGTAAGGGGTTGCAATATGCATAAAATAAAACGTTACCTCTGATGCTCTGCGTTTGCCAATATTCCAGGAATAATACTGTTCTAACGAAGAGGCACAGAATGGATGAGAGTCTTCAGCTATAAAAACAAACAGAAACCAAACAGCATTACAGAAACATGGAAAAAGTGTTCTAGATACAATGCTCAAAAAAAATTAAGGAATGTTTTTTTTTTTTAAATCAGAGTATGGTTTCAAAATAGTTAAACTTCTGGATAATGATCTGGTCAATCAGTGTCAGCTGTTTGGTGTTAATGAAGTTAACAACAGGTGCAACAATAAGACAACCCCAAAAACAGAAATGGTTTAGCAGGTGGAGGCCCCAGACTATTCATTCCTCCTCATCTTTTTGGACTGCTTTTTAGTAGTTTTACATTTGACTATGGTCAGTGTCACTACCGGTAGCGTGAGACAATACCTGGCCCCTACAGAGGTTGCAAAGGAAGTCCAACTCCACCAAGATGGCACTCTGACTGCCATTAGGTATAAAGATGAAATCCTTAGACACAATGATAAACCCTTCATTGGTGCTGAGTTACTTCACGCTCGTCTAACCTGAATCCAATACAAATCTCTGGGACGCCATATTTAGGTCCATCTGACGTCGCCCGGTTGCACCTCAGACTGTCCAGGAGCTCAGTGATGCCCTGGTCAGGATCTGGGAGAAGATACCTTAGGACACCATGTGTCATCTCATAAGGAGCATGCTCCAATGTCGTCAGCAGTGTTTGTAATTAGGCTGTTTAAAAGAACGGCGTTAGGTAACGCCGTTCTTTTATCAGTAATGGTCGAAGTAATCTAACAAATTACTGGTTCCGTCATGAGAACGCCGTTACGTTATAATGTTCTCTCCAATAATGAGTCCATAGGTTCAGTCCTTGTGGCTTTATTAGAACATTAGGAAATGCTGTGTTCCGTAGCTGAGCCAAAAACAGTCCAAAACAGTTAAAAACAATCGAACAGAGCTGTTTCCTGGTCTTTGTCGCTCTTTCAGTGGTCTCTCACACACACACTCACGCCTGTTCACACAGCAACCACTCACACCCAGCTTTCAGACTATTGTTGTATTCACACAAAGCAGAAACAGCATCACAAATGTCCAAACAATAACCAGACCATTACGCTATGAATTGATAGAATAAACTGTGTACTGTGAATGAACCATCTCCACACATAAACTGCTTGTGGGCACACATACACACACACACACACACACCGACAAAGCAGCAGAAATGGTGAGTCTGGTGCATTTGGGTGAAAAGTTGTCATCTTCAAGGTGGAGAAATAACCTCTACTCCAAACTCATCGAGGTAAAAGGCCAGAATGTGTTTGTGAGGTGTCATTATGTCCATGAGATCGTTTCTTTTACAAATTTAAATTTACTCATGAAAACTGCTCAGAAAAATCCAGATCCTTTGATATACAACTATTTTTTAAAAATAGTAACACAAAAAGTTATTTTCCCTGCAAAAAATTACTATTTTTATAGAGTAATTCTGTACATAACTCAGTTACTTTTTGGAACAAGTAGTGAGTACCGTATTTGCCCGCATATAAGACGAGGTTTTTTTCATTGAAAATAATTTGAAAAGGGGGGGGTCGTCTTATTATCGCGCCCTAGTTTTTCCGGCGGAGGGTGCAGGCTTTTTGGTCAAAGCGGCAGGAAGCAGCTCAGACCGCGAGCGGTTCCAGAGGTCCGGGCCTGGCCTAGTTCAATGTTACAGGTTTACTAGTACTGAGGATTAAAATGTCCAGAAAATGTCCAGACCCAGCAGGTGCTTTCAGCAGCAGACTGTACAGGTGAGGGCTCGCGTCGCTCGCTCGATTCACACACGCATTCTCCCTCAGAACCTCATCCGTCTCACCGTTCTTTATATGCACCCGACACACACACACACACACACACACTCCCTCATACAGCGGGTTTGTGTGTGTGTCTGCGCAATAATTGCGCAACAGCGGGTTTGTGTGTGCGCGCGATCATGGCGCAACAGTGGGTTTGTGTGTGTGTACGATCATGGCGCAAAAGCGGGTTTGTGTGTGTGCGCGCCATCATGGCGCAGCAGCCGGTTTGTGTGTCTGTTCGTTCATGGCGCAGTTGTGTGTGTGTCTGTGCATTTTGCCGCAGCAGCGTGTGTGTGTAAACAAGCTTCCCCTACAAGAAAACTCCATCTCAGCTCCACAACTGGATGTGAAGTTCATCAGTGTCTGATGATCGCGAAGTTGCACAATCTGACCGTGAAAGCTCCTGTCAGCAAAGGTGCGTTCGGGCAGAGAGATCAGTACAGTGGACTGGTGGACTAGTTGTGTGCACCACTGTTAATAAGCAAATATTAAAGCAGTCTGGAATTATTAGTAGCATTAGTTAAATTATTTTCTCAAAATTTCAATAAAAATTGTTTCTTTAAAAAGTGAATTTAGTCTTTTTTTCTGAAGATTAGTCTTGAAAAGGGGAGGTCGTCTTATAATCAGGGTCGTCCTATATTCGGGCAAATACGGTAACTATAATTACTTTTTTAAAGTAATGTTCAACACTGGTCGTCAGGCATGCATACAAGCATATGGGGGTAAAACAAACTACTGACAACCATTTAGAGTTGCTGCAGTAACATTTCAGCAAATTAAGCTACAACATCAGTTCAGTTTAAATTTCTTGGTGACTTCAAATGAAGTCCTCTGTAGGTTGACCATTTTCATTTTCATCAAATGATGTGGCGTCCTTTTGTTCCTAACACATTAACCATTCCATATCAGTATGGAAATCCAGCAAGATTCTCTTTTTTAACAAGTGAGATCTGATCTGTTCTTAATGTTCCTTTAATTTTTTGGAGAAGTTTTTTATATGAAGCTTAGTCTACTTACTTTTCTCTGGTACAATCAGAGGGAACTTCTTCACCACAGCAGTCAGCAGCTGCATCATGGTTTCTATGTGCTCAGTGCTGAGGAAAAAGCAGGTGCATGTAAAGGTTTAACATCTGAAAAATAACAAGATCAACTATCATCATGAGACTATATTCAGCATATGGATATAAAGTGACAGTTGTGCTGTTCTTACTTAATGAGGTCGTGTGCAGAGTTATCTGTGACTTGTTCCTGTTTGACAGTAGTGGCTGCAGAAGCAACATGGATAGAGGTTGGAGCCGCAGCAGTCACTGGGGGCGATAGACCAGCTGTGACAAATGTAGCTGTACCTGGTTCTGTCTTCACTGTGGCAACAGAGAGACATTAGTTTTAGATAACACAGAAAAAGCAAATATATGAGAAGATTTTTACACTTGCAATTATGTTAATCTATATTAATAATAAATATAATTAGTTCATTTTTTGATATATTTTTAAGTTGCAAAACAATATTTTAATAAAAATATTTGTTTTGCAGTCCATGGATATTCAATATTATCTAATTCTGATAAATAATGAAGTTTGAAATTAAAAGATGGAGAGGGTGGAGTGACGATGGACCCCTCTCACCTTGTGCCAGAGACAGGGCAAGGGAGGGGGAGACCTGGCTGGAAGGACCTGAGGAGGCTCCAGCTCCAGCTGCTCCAGGGGTTGTGGATGAAGGAGGAGGATTACTGAGGACTGAGCCTTTAGACACTACTACACACAGAGAAAACACACACTGATGGACCAACGGCCTATTGGATAAGTAGGTGTAACAGTACGATGAAAAAATGAGAGGGGAGGAGATGGGACTTTAAACATTTTTTCCACATGATGGAATGCTTCAGCACGTGTCTAATTTTAAAATTACACTAAATTTAAAACAAACCAAATAAACCTGAAACTGACATGTTTTACTTATAATTTATGATTTAAAATACCAAAATAGGGCAATCAATATTAATGAAGCATCCTTTTTTGTTCTTCAATTACCAGTTTTCCATATAGTAATATTGTCTGTTATTGAAATCTTACCTTTACCAACAGGCATGAAAATGGTCTGCAGTCCAGCGGACCCAGTTCCAACCCCCAGTTGCTTCAGCTGGTTGGCAGGAATAGTTAAAACTGTCTGCTGGGAGCTGGAACCTGTAGAGTGGATCTTTAGCATACCTGGCCAAAGACCACAAGGTGTTTTTTGTGTGAGATCACTTGAACAACCATGTGCTGAGTACACATTGAAACCCACACATGAATGTGGTTTGTGGTGTTTTTTGTCCCAACCTGACAATGTAGCGCTTGTTTTTCCTCCTCCTGCTGCCACTCCGCTGACTAATGATGCTGCAGAAACTAATGAAGTGCTGCTTCCTTTGGAGACGCCTCCCACAGCCGCGGCTCCAGCTCCTTTGGACATGCTCATGACGGGCATATTTGCGATTCCTTTTGCGACTGTCACTGCGACCCCGGCTGAACTTCCTGCGCTCTTACTTAATGTGGTAGAGCTTCCAGCTCCTTTGATCAAGGAGGCCACAGCTGCCTTAGACAGGCTGCTGCCGCTGGCTGCACTGGCGTTCTTGGCTGCACTGATTACTGCTGCCTGGCTGGTCGACACCAGAAGAGATTGGTTTTGAGAGGCAGACTTCCCACCATCAGCAGCCTGGATGAACACAGAAACAAATCTGTCAACCAGAAAATCACCAGAAATACTGCACCTCTTTCAACATTTAGACAAAGTTCATTTATATTTTGAATGTTTTGATAACATAATAAACTCTGTTGACCACATCTATCTAAAACAAAACATTAAAAAGCAGAGATTAAGAGATTAAATATGTTTTGAATATTCATTTTAAAACCTGACATCTTTCAATAATAGTGAAAACTAAAAGAACATAAATTAACTTATGTCAAATATTCCTGTCAGACTGAAACACAGATCAAAACAAAATGTTGCCTCAGGGGTTACAGGTCTTGTTGGAGGTAAACAAATTCTTTAATCACAGATTTGCTACAGTTTGAAGGATATAAATCATAGATATGTCTAATAAATCATTTCATACAGCAGATTGTAGACCTGTACACTTTTAACTAGAGGCTTTCAGGATCCTAAATGAAGCATTGATTTGTCATTTATATATATATATAAATCACTTTTAAATCTGTTACTCCAACACAGTAAAGTTCTTACAAAGAACCCCCCCCAAAAAAAAATCGATGGAGAAAATGTGCACAATTATTCCTTCAGTCTCTTACTCTGCTTTAGTTTTATCATGTAACTGGGAGGTACAGGACTGCAGGATTGTGTTTCCCTTTTGGGCACATTTTCTATTAAAAACTGAGTGTCTGTCAGCAGAAAATGAGTGTTATATCTGTACATAGCAATCTTGCAAGCTGCAGACAGATACCATTAGACAATGCATGTCCACAATGGTGTTTACTGGTTCAAAGCTGGACTACAATTACTGTTTAATATCTTTAGTTTATGCTGCTGCTGTTTGTTTTCCAGTTCTGCATAACTAATTTATCAGGCTGCTGCTTTTATTTCATATTCATATAGACTAAATAGTCATTTGCTGTCACAACAAGGCTTTACAAATATCAGAATCTACTCTTCTGAATGTTTGCCATGTTGTAAATTGTGTACATTTTTGTTTTTGTATGATGGAGCACCTCGGAAGTGTTTTCGTGTGTTTTCATTACTCAAGTTAATGAGGTCTAGTGCTGACTTTAAAGCTGTAATCACCCCAACCAAGACTGAGGCTGAACGGCTGCTAAGTGCTTTTCAAGCACTTTCTATTATCTCTGCTCCTTTATGACAAATAAATCACCAACTTTACTGCAGCAGTCAACACTGGACCACTTCTGTTTTTTTTATGTATTCCTGTTGCTAAAGCAAATGCATTTGCATCTTTGGCATTTATGCTGTTTATCAGCCATTAAAAATGGGCTGCACACTAAATATAAATCTCATTGGAAGACTTTTCTCCCAATCTGCTTTAATTTTTTAAACAAAACTAAGAAAATTATTAGACTAATAATTAGTATAAAGACTGGATATAACAATTATTTTAAATCAGCTTTTTGAGTTATTACTGTTTTGTTTTGAAATGGCTTAAACGAACAGATGTCAGGTTCAATAAAAGAGAAAATTAAGTGTTGAACTAACCTGTTGTTGACTGGCTGCTGCTGCAGTACTGGTGGGGGTGGAGCTAGCGGCTGTGATGACTCCACCTGTCATCCTCAACGTGGTGGTACCCGGTTTAGACATGTGACCCACTCCCGCTGCTGTTACCGTCTTTACGGAGCCATCTGACAGCTTCAGCTGTGCTCCCTGAGAGCTGCCAACCACCTGAGGATCATGAGAAAAAATTAGCAAAGACTCGCATGAGCCAGAGAAAACTGTCAAAAATGTGAGATGTCATAAAAACATTAAAGCAAAACACATTCTACTGGAATAAATCTACTGTTCTAAAAATGACATCTGCTATAAATTAAACAACAATGACACTATAGCGCATTCATGTCCTAACAAGTCTGCAAAAAGGCTTTTTAAATTTCTAGTTAGATGCAAAATTGGAAAGAATGAAAATGGCTATGACACACTTATATAAAAAGAGAGATTAAAGTGCTTATCAGCCTCCAGTCCAGCTGTGAAAGCTTGAAATAGACTTATTTGCTTTGAAAAGTCCATCCCAGTTACAGCTCACTAACAGATCAGATGAAACCAGAGAAGACGGCATTTTATATCATTCTTTTTGCATTGAGTTTCAACAGTCAGGCTTTTGAGGCCTGAGGGAGTTTAAACATCAGGCTTTTAATGAAAAAACTGTGATGAGTACACAAACTAAACATGACTGCAGGTCAATGAATGAAGGTCAACTGTAGGTCAAAATAGAACAGGAGCACAGAATCACAGCGGGCATTCAGGATGCTGAGAAGGATCAGAACTGTTGGCAAAAAACTGCAACTGTATCAAAACTACGGTCACAGACAGGGCTCCTTTTCTGATATTTGACCCACATATTATCATCTGATATCTGATTGTTTGATTATCTTCGGCTCCTAACTGTATTCAAACTGTGACTGTGGAAAACATTTAAAACCTCACAGTAAACTGGGACCTCACCTGAGCCAAGATGGCTGCCTTTTGTCCAGCAGTCACCCGGATGGCCTGCTGGGTAGCAGCTGATGAAGATGATGATGAATGACCTGCTGAACTGGGACCTCCCTGCTTCCCTGACCCATGAGCAGGCTGGCCAACAAGAAATGTACCCTGGAAAAGGAATCAACCGGTTTGAGAGGGAGAGCAGGCAACACTAATCTAGATTTAATTCAAAGTAAATGAAACTCGTGTCATTTTAAAAGCCAACATGTAATGTCACCAGCATTGTGACACCAGAGAAATTCCACATGAGTGCAGGAAAATATGGAATCCCCAGAAGCAACACAAACCTGAGGGGTCTGTTTCAGGATGTAAGATGTGTAGGAGAGGTTGGAAGGTAGACTGCCTGAAGAGGAAGAGGAGTTCTGAGAGCCTCCAGTAGCTGCTGACGAGTTGCTCTGGGACTGCTGACCTAAATAACAGACAATAATAAAACAGGCAATCATCTCCATTATTTGGAACAAAAGAAAAACAACATGCAAGTGTAAATGTTTTCTCTACGATGTGTCGATTAAGATAAATCAACGTCTTAAAATAAAAATAAAAACTCAAACTTAAAATAAGTACAAGTATTGAGTTTGATCTAAACATGTTGGGACTCAGAAACGGTGTCAAAAACTACAGAAGAAGTTTAGCGTTTCAACAGCTGACTCATTTGTTAATGTCCAAAATCTGAATTTAAAATGTTTTAAACATAAAAACTGAGCTGCCTACAGAGGTTCGATATAACTGTCAAAAAAAAAGAAGTAATTCTGTGAGGAGATGTAGCCCTCATGTGTGAACTTGTTGGATGTCAACTCCTAGAATGAATAGCAGCTATTTTGAATGCTTAGTGAAAAATTTGTATTTTTAGAGGTGTGTTAACACACCTGAATGATTAATAACAGCAAACTGCAAATTTTTCTGCTTTAATAGATGTGTGTATACTTGTTGGTCAGCTGTTAAACCTAATATGTTTGTTTAGCAGCACCTACTTACTACTTGCCTTCTTAATTCCTACAGAAGATGAAAGGATGGACTTAGTTCTCTCCATTTTGATAAGTAATTTGTCGGATTTGCTGGATCTGGACCGCAAGTTGCATCTTTCTGACCCGCAAGCCATACACTGTGTCCTCAGAGCTGTAATTCTTTCACTAAATCCACATTGCTATTGCGAGTTGGTGTGGTATCCCACGCGCAGCTCCTTAAGTTTCACTTTCACTATTGGACGGGTGACCTTCGCCGTATTTCTCATACGGCAGTGAGAGTTTAGCAGCATATCACCCCTCGCTGATCGTTCGTGGATGTCGCTGTGGCCCTTTAAGATTTGTATTTGAGTACCCGTGTTATAGGATACAATGTAATTTTGAGGAAACGTATTACCCAAAGCTGTAAGGTGTCTTACTTGCACTGGAGGCTCTGAGGATCGCTCCCTGTGGAATGAGGAGCAGTTTCCCCTTCCCTGATGGGTTCTTACTGTTGGTGGTCAGGTACAGTTTAGTACCTGGAGGCAAATTGGCCAAATTGGCCAGATTATTCGCTGGGAGCTGAAGAGTGGCCATCACTAATAAATAAATAAATCACAGGATAAAAAGATCAGTACAGTATTAACACACTGGCAGTAGGTATAATCCGGAGGAGAATGTGTGTAGTGTGTGAACTCTGACCTCCACTCTTGCCACCTGAGCCACCAGCTGCCCTGCCACCAGCCTGCTGACCAGAGCCGCCACTGGCTCCACTAACAATGGCTTTAGCAACTCCCTGAGCTAAAACCTGCTTCCCACTTATCACTTTAGAGACAGAGGGGTTGCCCTTGGCAACCAGAATCTGTCCACTGCTGATGGCAACCTGTTTCACTGAAGACTGGAGCGTGGAGCCAACAGGAATGCCCAACATCTATGAAGAGAAGACATGCTAAATTAGATTTAGTCATTTACTCTGCAGTGCATATATATATTATTGTTTAGATGGATTAATGGTATGAATCAGGGTGCATTCAAGGCACTCTGACCTTGCTAGTTGTGGCCCCCGTGGCCCCGCTGGCTTGTTTCTGGCCCGACATCGAGATCATGTGACCTCCCTTCACTGCGACAAACTGGTGGGCTGCAGTAGCAGCAGGTTGCTGCTGGCTGGTTGCTGTGGAAACTATCTGCTGTTGCTGTGTTGAAACTTCCCCTGGCTCCTGCTTGATAATTACCTGCACGTAACACATTATGGAAAAGACTAAGACATGACACACACATTTCCTATGAAACACAAGGCATGATAATAGAAACCTGTTGAGACATATGTTCTAACGTGTTTTCTACAGCTTAAAAATTGCACAACAGCTATACATGATGCATCTCGACTGTAAATGAGGACATGCTCATTCTCCTGTAGAATGCAACAAATTGCAGACCATTATAAAGTGATTTGTAGGATAAAGTTTTTGTACAAAGATGTTTCTAAAATTCTTATATGTACAAAAACAATAGGTTCACAACAGACTATTAAGACATTTCTCATGAAACTGAAGTTTTCCACTCTCTCAGCAAAGCTCCATACTCTCCCCGCCCCCATTTCCAGAAAGATGTCCTATTTAAATGTGTGCTAAGGAACTTGGATCTCCTGAAGATAGCAACATGGCCTACGATTAATACCACACTGCTCTGCCTTCTGCAGGGATGAAATATCTTTACAACTAGAGAACACTTCAGTATATTGTTCTGATTTATAAGGATCCATGTTTAAAGATTAAATATTCTTTATGCTCACCTTGACCCCTGAGGAAAGGAGGGTACCGGTGTGAACTTTAGGTGCTGGAGAGCGAGTGCCTTGAGCCTGTTTGGTTGAAGGGCTTCCTGTGAAATAATTCACACACAAACACAACATATCAGGAAATAAAGAACTGCACAGGTGAGCGGTTCTGCAGGAGCAGCTGTCAACCTTTCGAGCTAACTGAAGGCATCTATGGTGCAAGTTTTCTCATTTGGGTGACTCCATGTGGGTGTTGAGGCCGACATTTAGCTTCACTATGAGCACAAGCAGAGCTGAGTGCTGCTAAAGTTTTGTTTTTTAGCTAGATCTTAAAAAATTTGTGCAGGTTTGGTGAATCAGCTACAACGCCTACTTAAACCTCTTCAACTGTGATGAGACATTATTTAAAACCATAAAACACAACGAATCAGTCACCATGGTAACCACACAACTATCCTGCTGAATTTCCAAATGTCATTTGAGAAGTAAAAAAAAAATCAGCAATAAAAAAGGATGAAAGATGAAAAGGGTGTTAAAATATAAAAAGAAGGAAAATGGAGTCTAGCAGTTGTTTGTTCTTCAAATTTATTTTTATGCTTCACATGGTCAGCTACGATGCCACTTCTCAATTTCACTCAATTTCTTTGACACAGAGTAGGAAATGCATACCTGTGGAGGCAGCGGATGAAGAAGTCATGCCGATCACCTGACCAGGTTTATCAACAATAATATAAGGATTGTTCAGCACCGAGGAGGAGCTCTGCTTGCTGTGGACAGGGGTGGCGGTGGCAGATGTGCGAGGGAGCGGTGAGTGGCTTGGAGTAGAGATGGGTGACCCTGTGTGTGTTAAAGTACACTAATGGTTAGGTAAATAAATCTCTTGAGGGTGCCAATGGGAAAAATTAAGACAAGTTCAAAAATCCAACTGATGTTTTTCAAAAAGTTTTACAAGTAAACAGTTGCAGAAGTAGATTTTTGATGTCATTTTCTATTTACATTCATAATTTGTATATAAATAAAGTCTGTTTTTTGAAACTACAGATTAAACCGAAGGCTTTTAGAGGAATTGTTGCAAAAGAAGTTTCTAAAACATTTAATAAACACAAGAATTGTGGAGAGAAAAGGATAAAAGAAAAGGATATTGATTTTATTTTATACTAAACAGTAGGCTGCAGTGCATTTTCACTAAATGTATTTATATTTTATTCATGAGGTTGAGAAGGGGTGTAAAAAAAACAATAATATCAATACTGACATAATTTACTGGAAGCCTTACTTATTTAGAGTCAGCATTTCATTGGGGGGAGTCATATTTCACCTAAAAACAATGAAACTTGGTAACGAGAGCTGTGTGTTTAAACACTCTCTCAGTTCAGAGACAAAATCCCATTTCTCAAAATGTGTTGGGAGAGCAAAAAAAAAAAAAAAGTTTTTGTGAAACAAGCAGCTCAGGGAGTGTGGGTGGAAACAGTTACCTGAGACTATTTTACAGCTCATTGTGATTGGTTGGAACGATTTCCCAGGAGACTCTGCAGGACTAGGTGGCTGTCCTTGGGGAACTATCTTACAGCTTGATGTGATAGGCTGAAAGGCAGAGTTGCCATGGTAACCCAGAGTGACTCTGTCACCGGCTTTGGGTCGCGTTGCGGTGCGTTCACCAGCGGTGAGGCTTGAACTGTGACCACGCACAGGACTCGCCATTTCTGCTTTGATTAGGCCTGAAAAAGGAAGAAAAAATATAGAAAGTTTTTTCTAAAGGTGACAGTGTTCACCAGAAAAGCCCTAAGTGGTTTGAAGACTGAAACAAATTGAAGATTTTATTGTCTAAACCTTTATCAAGAATTACAAACATTTTTAGAATGATCTGAACTTGTGGTTACACATGTTTCATATCCTGATGTTAACATGACTGACAACGCAGTGTCTCCTCTAAAAGTGTCCTTTCATCTACACCAGCATGTAAGTGTTTATTAATTCTTAAAGAAAATGACCAAATATTACTATTCATAATATTTCAAAGGGTAATTAATTCTGTTAGAGCACCTTTGTCAACACTGGAGTCGTGAGAGATGGGGGAACTAGAGTGCCCATAAGTTTGGGCCAACGAGGAGGCTGACATGGGGCTGGCTGTCCTTTGAGTCACTTTGGAGAAAGAGGGCTGAGGGATGTAGTCTTCACCAAGAGAATCTCTATGGAGTTCCACATCAACCACCTGGAATTAATGCAGCTTGTTGTCAAAACAGAACTTCTTAAAGAAAATGTCCAACAGGGAACAGAGCGAACTTACAGTTTCTGCCCCGAGTGTCTGCAGCCCTGTGTATGTTCTATCCAACTGCAAGAAAACAGGAGAAGTTGCACAATAAAAACACTTAACCAAATTAAGTGTAATCACTAATTTAATGTAACTTTTTCTCCTAAAAAGTATTAAGTTTGGCCACTTTTCTTCTTTAGCATCAGATATGAACCTCATATGAGCTGAATGGCTGAAGTCACAATAAACAGAACATAAATTCACTCATCAAAACTAGAGACAAGACAATATCCTATGATCAGAAAATGTTTGCAACTCAAATAATGGGAAGTAGGACGAGATCTGACCTTTAACTGGTGGATGATGTCAATACGTTTATTGCGAGAGTCTTTGAAGTGGATCTGAATCCTCACAGGGAACTCCCCCCAGCCACGGCGTGTTAAATGAAAGGGAGGCTCACTGAGAAAAGACAAGGTCCAGAAGTCTAATTCAACATCATCAGAATACAAATCAACAAAGAATATCTCATGATACTTTTGAAACAAAGGCATTGCAACGTTCTGGCTGAATAGTTGAATGTCTGCACCCTATTTGTTATAACTTTAATTTTTATGCATGAAATCATTTATCTGGGGGCAACCATAACTCAGGGGGAAGAGCAGCTGCCTACTGAGCAGGAGACTGGGGTTAAAACCCCAGCCAAGGCCACTGATCGAAGTATTCCTGTGTAGGGTTCACTGAACACAAAGACCTGAGTGAGTCAGGAGCAGCTTATGGGATGCTGAAGCAGCACTGTGAGCACTATATAATCTGAAACAGCCAGGGGGCTGCAGCTTAGGAAAAGTATAAAGACTGACTTATGAAAGAGAAACCATTGACAAACCTTCATCTTTTTTTGTTGTTTTTGGGAGGATAAACCCTAAAATCTTTCAAACCCAACAAAATTCTGCTATATCCTAATGATTCACAAACAGTTTGACACTGACTTCTAGCCTGACTCACTGCAGTGTAATGGTCATTCTTCCTTCTTTACAAGCTGCATTTTATCTGATAAATATCACAATCTAAGCCTTTACCAAGCCGGTGTCTGTGCTGGATCACCAAAAGAACACCAGGGGGCGCTCTTTAATAAACGATTGTCTCAACTTTCAGTTTGGCACTGATTCACCAAACTGTTTGATCTATTAGTGTTTCGCCTGAAAGTTCTGAATCACATGGCAGCTAATGATGATGGCTGTGTCTTGCGCAAGTGTTATCCAAACTGTTTTCTTGCCCCCTTCAGTTTGATAAGTGGGGTGTGAAAAGAGGTGAGGCAAACGACTGACTCAGAACAACATTATAATGTTAGAATCTAATGTGTCTAAGGGCAACACAACAGAGGGAAGGAACAAACTCACTGGAACAAGTTTATCCTCTCCTCACTTTGCCTCAGGTAACTAGATGAAATCATTACGTGGTGATTTATTTATAAAAAAAAAAAAAAAAAGGAGTGCTGCCTATTTCAAATGATGTGTGCAAGACTGGGAAGCTGTTGTAAACACAGTTTGTTTTGAAATAGGCTGAAAATCCCACAAAGACAAACCTGACTTCCACTAGATCATTGGGCTTGTAGCTGGGATGCAAGAAGAACCAAACTTTTTTCACAAAGTGGTCGATGCTCGGTTCTCTCCTAGAGCCTCTGACATACACCATCCATTTATGTGTTGACTGATCATTTTCTTCACGCTTGTCTGGAGGGATGTACCTGAGAACAACAAACAGCCAGTGGTTATGATAAATTAGCCACAGTGTACATTCAAGGTTCAAATGGTAAGTATTAAAATGTGGTAAAAATAATCACTCCTCATTTTGAAACTTGTAAAACAATAAGAAAAAAGTGTAAACAAGCAACACTTAGCGTGAATATTGTAATACAGCTTATAGACGACAGTATTTTTTAAATAAACTTTGAGTATAAGTGAACTTCCCCTTGTTTACCCTCATTTATTTATCATAAACCATCTTTAACCCTCTCATTATGTAGGTCAGTGTACAGAATAACAAAATAAATTAAACCTTAATCATATCTAATGTGCAAATCATATATAAGTATTATGAACCAAGCCTCTAAGGAAAATGCATCTTTCATTTTACATTTATAAAATTTATGTGCTTCACCTCTGGCCCAGAGGGGGAAATAAAAATGTATTTTTGACTTTTCTCAAGACTGGGCTTGTGGCAAAACTGATCTGAGGCTCAAGTCTTGTGAGCACACTGTTGCACAAGATCAGTTCAACCGTGTAACTCAAATCACAACAAGTAGTTTCACAATTTATCTTATGTTACACATTTAGGCTTTCTCATTTAAACCAGTGTTTTTCAACCTTTTTTGCGCCAAGGCACACTTTGTCATTGAAAAAACTCCCAAGGCACACGTTGGGGGGGGGGTGTTAGGTCCTTGCCTAGTGAAAAATCCAGTACTAACACCTATCAGAACCTCCCAGACCAGATGAGCTCTGAGCTCATTGATGGTTGATAAAGTTATTAGATGAAGTTTGTCCAATCAAACATTTTTAACACTAAAACACATTGATCTGTCAGGACTACAGCTGTTTTCTAAGGCTCACTCTGTTTTATAGCTTTACTGTAGAAACCTTAACATCTCCTTACAGTAAAGGATTACCGTATTTTCTGGACTCTTAAGTCGCTCCGGAGTATACGTCGCACCAGCCCAAAAATGCATAATAAAGAAGAAAAAAACATATATAAGTCGCACTGGACTATAAGTCGCATTTTTGGAGGAAATTTTATTTGATAAAATCCAAGACTAAGAACGGGTATTTCATATCATTAGCTGTTTTCATAAGACAATGCCGGCAATTTGCCGCGAAGCTGAGCCGGTATCTGGGAGCCCGTCGTTCATAAGGGTTCAGACTGTGCCGGTAAAGTTGTGCAATCATGTGCTTTAAACAAAAGATTACTCACTGGCGGTATAAAAGGGTTACGGGGGCGGTCTTCGCGCTGTCAACGTGCAGGGTTACAGAGACGTGAGACCAGAGGTCGCGTTAGACATTCTTTTCCGTCATTTGACTGACAGGGTTAAAAAAATACGGTCATAATCTATTTTTATCCGTCACTTATTAATTTTTAAAATTATAATAATTCATATTTCAGTAGCATTATTTCATTACTTATTGCATGTTTCTTAATCTTTTCATTCTCCACTGACGGTCACGGTTTGGAGAACCTGTTTAGAAGCTGCAGATCGCTCGGTTTCATTTATTCGATTGATCTAACACCAGGCCCATTTAGCACATAAATCCATAGGATTAGACTCTAAATTAGTCGATCAGTCAGTCATCATATAGACATTTCTAAAAACTCTCCATTCGGAGTCGAGCGCAGTGCAGCATCAGGTGAGGTGCAGCTCTGTGCGCTCTGCGGGACTCTGATTACCATATAATATAACGTTCATTATGAGATCATGAGAGAGAAGTGAGGGGTTCACATATTTTTCATTGAGATACTCAGGGGAAAATGCGCTGATGTTTAATCCGGACCTCCTTGTGAGTTAGTGAGTGTTTGGAGTCCAGATCTATGTGTGCGCTCGCGGAGCGGATTTTGGGCATCAACAAGCCTATAACGCTACTCTGAGAGCGCATTACAACAAGAAGTGTAGTTAATCCATATCTGTTCGCGTGCTGAGCACCGATTGCAAAGACGCATTTGAGCAGATCAGGTCTGACACCTGATGCGCTCTGGCGGACCAGTTCCTGTGGTTCTTCTGCTGCAGAGCGCAGGACGTCTGCGCTCTGCAGAACCTCAGTCTGCTGGGCTGCAGTTATTGGTGGAGATGAAGCGCTTTTTCTGCATCCTCGGTTCCAACTATTAGTGGGGACAGTTCAGTGATTGCCTATGATGGTCTGATGGACGGGATGGTGCGCGCACACCTGTCAGAATGATCAGTGCCCATCAGATCTTTCCGTCAGAGTAAAAAAAAAAAAGGTCAAAAACGGAAAATTTCCGGTTAACGCGACCTCTGCATGAGACGGAAGAAAACAGACAGGCTGCTTCTGCTGCTGCTCATAACGCCAGAAGCACCCGGATCTCCGCTGAGTTACAAATGCATTACAGCTTTCTGGTGTTTACTTGATTTTTACTACTTTTTCCAGTAGGGGGTCAGCTCACCTTTGCTACGTTCTTAGCAACACCTCCCTCTGTTGTGATTTTTACTCACAAGTCTGGCACTGCGGTAATATTACTACCAAGCATGGCGGCTGATTGGTACACAGGCCTACAGCGCCATTTAGTGGTTTTAAAGCGGCATGGAAGTGACTAAAACATGTGAAATTCTATATTTCGGTGTATAAGTCACAGGATCCGCCAAACTATGAAAAAAAGTGTGACTTATAGTCCGGAAAATACGGTAGATTTAGTTTACAGGTGACCAGATTAAAGCATCAACTCTCTTTTTTACCACATCAAATAACTTCAAACTGATTTTTTTTCACCTGTCAAAAAGTGATTGTAGCATCCAGTTTATCAGTAATGGATTAAATCTGCCTTAAAATTTATTTCTCTACTGTTTATTTCATTATCCATGTAACAGCATGCACGACTCTGTCATCATGTTTTTGGTAGTAAAACTTTTGGGTGTATTTAAACATGAGTAATAAAGAACGACCTGATAAAGTCATTGACAGATAAATGTGTTTTTAATGTTGATATTGTTTGATTGTTGAACTTTAAGCTGTCAGTTTTGTCGTCATTATGACGACAGGCGCGAGCACAGCTGCTACTCACCGGTCTGACAGGTGATCAGAATAACGGGACCTTCAGCCAAAGAGAGGAGACATTGGAGAAAAAACCAGTGAGCCTCTCAGACCGTTAAAAAACCAGTTATGCTGAGGGGTTTTTATGCAGACTTTTTATTTCCTGCCAAATGCACATCACGCAGGATCAATGGATGATGATCCGACCCAGTGTTCGTGGACCCGCTGATCTGGTTTTATGGACCGGTCAGATTAAAGTATGAATTTAAAAATGTTGGGACTGTCGCTGCTCCACCAGGAAACAGAGAGCCAGTCCAGGACTGGTTGAAGCGATTGCTTGCTTCCCCCTCCTGCTCCTCGCCGGACCAAGTCCGAACCACAGACTTGATGTGGTCCAGTTCGGGGGAGGAGGTGTGCCAGTGCTGAGCGTGTCGCGGACCGCGGAAGCGTCTCAGAGCGCCTAACCCTGGACCAGGTCCAAGTCCTGGATTTGCTGCGCGTCTGACTCCAAACAGAACCGGAGTCTATGATGGCTGGCACAGACGCACGACAATGGCATATTATTTGTAGATAAGAATTAATTAGTTTTCCAAAAATGTTTTTAGACCAATAGGTGAAACTGAATAATTTCCCGCGGCACACCTGATGATTTCGGAACAGTGGTTGAAAAACACTGATTTAAACAACCAACTAAAGCTAAATGTGTATACATTTTTTACCCAAAAAGAGAATCTGTAGTACTGTAAAGTTTTGAAAATATTA
This sequence comes from Callopanchax toddi, assembly GCA_006937965.1. Taxonomy (NCBI): domain Eukaryota; kingdom Metazoa; phylum Chordata; class Actinopteri; order Cyprinodontiformes; family Nothobranchiidae; genus Callopanchax; species Callopanchax toddi. Next base: position 1,699,066 of record SSNR01000127.1, read on the forward strand.
AAATAAAAGTTTAATCTAATAAAAATAAACTTTAACAATCTGATTTTCTAAATATTTTACTTGTGATCTGTAGCTAAAAAAATGTAATGTTTGTTTTTAAACGTGTGCAATACAACATTTTTCTTTTTACATAAACAGTGTCCCTTCATCCTGACAGGCTTTTGACTTTTAAAATGGAAAGACCTGCTACAAAACATACAAAGTCAGAAAGACAGACAGTTACTGAGTACTGTTTGTGGTTGCTTTAGTTACATACCTGGAAACATTCCCTACAACAATAGTCTTCTTTGCATAAAGTCTAGAGGCCTCATCTCCAGTTGTGTGATACGTCACCCTCTGCTCCGTTTCAATGGATGAAGGCACACCAAATGTGTCCTGAAACAATTTGCAGTATATTGAGCTTGACCACTGATAACTTAGCAGCTACTAAATGTTTAATGATTCTGACATTTCTGTCAAGTGAACTCACAGTGCCAGTGTTGCGTCCAGGTCTGCGGTCCTGTCTGCTGCTGTCCTCTCTCCATGCTCCCTCTCCATTCCTCTCAGCTCCCTCTCCTTGTTGTGAGAGACACTCGGACTCTGAATGGACCAGAGAGGGAGTCTCAGAGTCCTGGTTGAGAGGGGAGGAGGAACGAGACGGAGACTCCAGGAATCGGCGGATGGCTGGATGGTTCAACATGGCAGGGTCACTTTTTTGGGTGTGCTGGAATACACAAGAAAATGTTGCCTGGTGCTGCAATACCATACCACCACCTTAGAGATGCTGACAGCAGTTTGAATCAAAACACAATGGAATATACCTCTGGGAGCTTTGTTATTCCAGCATTGGCATAGTAGTTGGCCACTATACATGCCCGTAGTTTGTCCATCATCCTCCTGGCTTCATTTAGACGCTGCATAACAATATTCTGCATTACACTAAACATACAAGTTATCTCCCACAGCAAATTTTAGAGCTTATGAAAAATATATTAATAATAAAACAGGTAAATCAGATTAATCAGATACCTGACTTATCACATCTATTTCATGCTCTTTATTCTTCATTTCCAAAGAAAATTGCTCCCTGATGATGGTTTCAATCTTCTGTACTGTCGATTCTCGAGCTGACAAAAACCATAAAAAAGAACAGCAGAACATCTGTTAGTTTGAACTAAAACTCACAAATCAGGTGTAGTGGTTTAGAGTTTATAACCTACCATTATATTCTGCTGCTTTAATTCTTTTATTATTATTTTGGACAAGTCCAGTGACGTCGTCATAGTCTGGATCACTTCCTTCTATTTTTCTTTTAATTCCCGACATGATTACCTATAAAAAAGATGTCATATTAAGGCTAACTGCTTCCACAGGACACACATCAGTAATGACTGTAGTTAGCATTAGCTGCTTAGCAATGCAGCTAAAGGATCCAATGGTGGTCAATGCGTGAAGCTAACTAACACTATGTAGCACATACTAATTAGCAAGACGCTAAATCTAAAACATGGCCTTGCGGTTCTAAATTGTCGGTCAGTTATTTCAAAACCGAATTTAATTGACAAAATATAAACACGGCAATTGCTCTACAACCCCAGTCTTCATGTTTTAAAATGAATACGTGCCTGAGTTTTGCACAGCTCGAGCACACTGTCACGTTAGCTTGTGTTAGCCTACGCTAATTGAGCTAACATGAACACATCTCTGCAGACACCGATTCAAATTGTATGAAATAAATACTTACTGCAGTGCTCTGCGGTGCGAAGCAATGTATATTTAAAAAGTGCGTGTTTTAAATACGTTTTAGGATATCCTTGCTACATTAATCCAAAACTAGTGTTTTGAAAATTGCTAGATCTAGAGCTGGACTTGTTTGCTAACAGAATAGTAGAGAGTTAGCTGTGCATTTCAGCAAAACAGCCGCTAGGGTCCGCTGTTTCACTTATTTTTTTATTTAACCTTTATTTAACCAGGAAAGACCCTTGAGATTAAAAATCTCATTTACAAGTGTGTCCTCCTGGCCAAGAAGACAGGCAGCAGCTCAATCAACACAATGATCAACACACATACAGAAAACAGTTCACACATCATAGAAAAACAAAACGACAGCAAAATGATCAACAAAAGAGTCAATAACAGAAATAATAGATCATAGCATTTAGATCCAGATGTCTGAGTATCTAAAATGTTTCAAGCCTTCATTCAGTGAGACATGTGCCTTCAGATTCAGCTGGTTTTGGAGCTGAATCTGAAGGAACTTGTCTCACTGGATGAATAAAATAAAATTCCTTTATGCAATTTAGTTCTTTAGAAAAATAAGGGACTGTCCCTTCATCACCTGTCCTACAAGTCACCAACGTACATGAAAACAAAAGTAATAGTGTCACTTTGATTTGGACATTGACTTTACTGGAATGATGTTCATCTTCTACTACCTATTTCCTTTTGAGATAATAAAACCAAATCTTTACAAGTATGCATCCCCTTTGTTTCACTGTGGTTTGAAAATATGATTCTGTTGAATTTTTTTCAGAAGTCACGAGAGATGGATGGAACTGAAACTGAAACAGATTTCAAGTCCACTCCAATTAATCCATTATGAGCTTAGAGGCGTTTAGTTGAAAGCCTTTAAACTGGTTTACTAAACTAACATCTTAAATACAGGATCTGTGTTTGTGACTGGGCTCTTTTGTTGTATGAAAAAAGGTCTTTGACTTAATAAAGCTGATTTCTTACAAGGCAAAATTGCACTTGTATAATTGATACATGTGTAATTTGTACTGCTAATCTTTAAACATGACGTTCCTTTAGGAATGCACCAGAGCCGACATGTGACATCAATAACAAGTTCCAGAAAAACTTATCCTAGAAAGAGATGTGTTCCACACGCTTTATCGTCACGCGACTGGTTTTTTCCTCACTTTACCTTCCTACTTCATTAGTCATGTAACCTTTGTCTACATGCAACGTTGGTGACTCACATTATGAACCAGTAAAACATGGCCTTTTACTACGGATGGTGGAAAACCTGGACACATTTTTAATGACTCACCTTTTCAAACTTTTGATGTAAATAAATCGCATTCCTGATTGGTTACACTTTTAATTTTAATCATTGTAAAAACACATCAGACATTTTCTCTGTTACTGCATATTCTAGCAGTCCTAGGAAAAGATGTTGGTACCAATTGTCAGTTTATACACAGAAATGAATGTTGATGCTGTGTTTTCTTGTCTGTAAGTGTGAACCTCTGATGAACTCTTTGGACAATTTAATGGTTAACTGAGGGAAGACTTGGATCTGTCGTTGCTTAGCATTAATGCTTTGTATGCATAAGAATCTGTGAGAACACTGCTGCTGTGGTTATATCAAACCATAATAATAAACCATAGAATAAACTGCAAGTCATTTAAGGCATACATAAATCCTAATGAATGCCCTGTGGAGCATGTGTTGCTCAATCCTACTTGAAATAGAGGAGCTGGTTTTGTGCTATAGCTCTTCATTCAACACAATGGCTCATTAAAACATCGCCAGCGTGATTGATTCATCCCTTGATGAACTGGAAACATCGGCAGCCGCATGGAGCAGACTGCAAAATGCAGAGCCCTTCTCATTGGTCGACTAAAAATCTGTGGCATCTTCATTGAAATCTGCGGTGGATTAGAAGATTTTAGCATGGGGCTCTTTTTCTTGCATTATCTGAACACGAGAATTCACTTAATTTGGATGAACGTCATAAATCTACAAATGATTCCCAGTTCTTTAAAGCATTTCATTACTTTTTGTTTTAATGAATAGCTGGCATGAAGATGATTCATAAGCCACACATTCAAGTGATGGCCAAAGATTGTAATTAAACTTTTAAGATCGTCTCCATCAATAAAAATGGGGGAAAAGTTTTGATAAAGACAGAAAAACTTTATTGACGTTCGTACAAAATTCAATCCTTACATTTCAACACACCACAGATATCCATTTGCTTTCCAACATCATGCACAAAATAATAAAGGCACATAGCAAAAGAGCCAGATTTAATAGCCCACTCTTTTTTATCCTCTTAAGACAAAGAATTTACATGATAAAAAAAAATCCATCTTACAAACAGGTACAATTTATGTCCCATCAAAAGAACCTGAGACCAAATCAACTCAGAGTGACTCATTTAACCGTTAGTCTTTTCCAGGTTACATCTGCCATATCACCTTTACATGATGCAATATCTCAGCCACACAAATCCACAATTCACCACAAGCACA
>SSNR01000128.1:7323-92980 GCA_006937965.1 Callopanchax toddi
CTGAAGTGGATTTTCTCCAGGTGTATCCCCTCTACGCTCAGCTTAATGAAATATCAGGGACGTCTGAAGGCACTAAGCTCCAGGATAATGCTTCATATTCCCCCGCCACCAGCTCTGACCAGAACCATTTTGAGAATAAAATGAGACATTTGTATTAGGCCCATTTCATTACTTTGTGACAGTGGAGCACGGAGGCAGAACCGAGCCCTGCAGCATAGTGGAAGACGACACGTCACTGCTTCGTGGGATTTTGACAGAAAAACTGGACTGAAAGAGAGAAATTAAACTGTCCCCGTCATTCTAGAGACAAACAGGAGTGTGGCTCCACTTGTGATGAATTGGACAAACTGAAAGTCTTAACAGTTGACCATTTGTTATTAAAAAAATGGACAGAAAATGGCTGAATTATTACAAGTTTATGGTTGTTAGGAATGACACGGAAGATTTACGTATGAGATTTTCTACTCTATGTTCAAGTGTGCTCTGGTTACTTCAGGTTAGTCTTACTGCTGTGCTCCTAAAAAGAGACTTTGCAGACGTTTGTTCTGTTGATTGGTCAGATTATCTGGGGGCGGGGCTACCAGAAGTAAATACAAGAAGATGGTGCTATGTTCTGATCCTGAGCTAGTCCACAACACAGTCTAACACAGATTATGTTCACATTATAAACAAACAGCTGTGGAGTTTGTTTGGAACCAAATCAAGACCACCTCCTCCAACTGGTCTCGGAAGCACTGGGGGAAACCCTGCAGAATTGTTTAAATTCAGCCACTTTGGAGGGTTTTCCAACATGGACGGCATGCTTAAGGTCAAAGGTTAGACGTTCTTCAGGATTTTCTGGTAGACATCAGAATGGTTCCATCAGTTCCAGCCAGTGGTCCAGGTCCTGAAGACCAGACCATCACACTACCACCACCACGTCTGACTGTTGATGATGTTTTGATGAAATACAGAGTTAGTTTGACTCCAGATGGAACTGGACACACAACCTTCCAGAAAGTTCCACGTGTGTCGAACTTTTCTTTCTGGTCAGGAGAGGTTGTGGCCTGGGAACTCTCCCATGGATGAACCCAAACAAATGACCAAATGAGGCCTGCAGTGCTTTAGATGTTGCTCTGGGTTCTGTGATCTTTTAGCCTCCTTCACATGATCAGACAGATTTTACTGAAGTGTCTGGTTCCAGTATAAGTTATTGATCCCAAGTTGTAGAACTCATCACCAGCTCACATTAGAAAAGCCTTCTCGCTGGAATCTTTAAAATCACCGTTGAAGACCCACCTTTTCTCTTGCTTTCGACGCAGAATGAGTTGAACATTTTATTCTATTTTATTGACTTGTATTTGTTTTATTGTTTATTTTTAGCTTATTAATTTATTTAGCGCTTTATAAATAAAGCTGTCTTAGTTATTTAGTGATGAAAAAGCCCTCCACCATAACTGTGTGCACAAGAGTAGGTGTGCATATTGGCTCCAAAACCACAACATGCATCACTTGTAAAAAATCACCTTTACACTTCACTTTTCCACAATATAAAAATGTGCTTCCGTGATCAGGTCTGGTTGTAGCTAATGGAAATGCTCTCAGCTTTATAAATAATACAGTTAATTACAATTAATTCATGATTTAACAAAGAGGGCAATTACTTTTTTTTTTTCTTTTTTTTACATAGGGCCAGGTTGAGATTTTTCCTTTAAACAATGAAATCATCATTTGAAAATGTTTTTTTATATTTACTCAGGTTTTCTTTGTTTAGTGCTGAAATTTGTTTGCTGATCTGAAACATTTATATTTATGAAGAAATCTGTAAGGGGGAAACTTTAACAGCTCTGTATCTGATCACCAGATTCTCACAAATACAAACCAAATATACTTCAATTGTTCAATAAGGTCATAAGCTGATCAGAAACATTTAGGTGGCAAAAACTGAGGAAATCATTAAGGAGGTGAATAATGACCACAGCACTGTACATACTGTCATCTTGTATTAAAAAGTAAAGTTACTATAATCTACATAAATGACATCATTCATCTCGTTGCCATTTAGCCTGCCCTCTGCCCCTGATGATAAATGTGTGATGTATAGTGGCTGACATTTTTAATATGTACCAGTTCATTTAATCAAACTTGATTCATCACCTGCCTGACCTCACACTCAACCTCCCCAGCCTTACTGGTGTGTAACCTCTCCGAGTCAACTCACCCAGCTGCTCCTGGTGAGACCCCTCCTCCAGAAAGGTGATCCTCTCCAGGACGGCCCAGAACAGCACCCCCAGGGAGAAGATGTCCGCCTGGGCGGTGTAGCTCAGACCGCCCCAAACCTCCGGAGCCATGTAGAAGTCAGAACCGCAGGTGGAGGAGAAGTGCTGCCTGGTCTGGTCGCCGTTCACCACACACACACTCATCTTACTCAGGCCAAAATCTGCCACCTTGAAGGAGACGAAGAGAGAGGCGTGATGAGTGAGAAAGAAACCAAAGGTTAAATAGAGGTGGTTTAAAATCATAAAATAACGGCATTTACACCTAAAGGGTTTTTGTTATTGTCGTTTAAAAAAATAAAATAAGAATTTGACACTGACAGTTAAAGATCAAACATTTAGAGGCTGTTAGAGGCATGGTTAGGGAGCTTAAACATTGGAGGTTTAACCTAAAACTACCTTCATCTTAATATGATTCATTCATAATCATATTCATTCGTCCAAAAGTTTCAATCCAATAATATTTACTCTTTAGGGCAGCAGACTTTCCTGTATTCTCTCTAAGTGTTTTTGATCAGCAGCTCTCCGTTTTCCAGTTCACACTCAGTTTTAGTCCCTGTAGCTGAATATTTGTAGAGAAATAGGAACCTAGTAGCTGTTCAGCTGTCAGACCACCTGGTGACGGAAAACAACAAACATTACAGTAAACTCATTTTCTTCTACACTTTCTAGCTACAGATTTAAATCCTCACTCATTCCTGCAGCTCTTTAACTTGTATGCTGTCCGCTCGTATCTAACCAACGCTCCACTCACAGACCGGCTCTCCTCCGCCTCTGATTGGCTCAGATCCTGAACCTTTTGTCCAATCACAAACAGCTACCTGGTCAAAACGTGGCGAGGATGAAGCTGCACTCAAGACAACTCATAAAACCCCTTTCATGGCCTATTAACGCTGAGTGTTTAGCTTTATCACGTCTCTGCTTGTGAAACATCTCCGGAGGCTTTGAGTGTTTGAATTCAGAGCATAGCAGGGTGAGACTTAACAGCTGTGAGGTATCAGAGTTTGAAGTTGATGAGCAGGTCTGAGAAGGACGCCGTCCATGAATACAACATACTTTCTGTCCTCAGTGGGCGGGTTAGGGTTAGATGTGATGGTTTATGAGTGAGTTACAAATGATTCGTGCTTTCTGGTAAAACATCAAAGTTAACATTATAACCTGCTCAGTTTAGACTCAGAGTTCTGGTTTAGATCTTATAAAGCGCACACTCTGAGCTTAATGTTCTTGGGACTAAAGAAAAATGGGTATGAATTTTATCCCCAAAAGCGTTCAAATCTATAAGAGTTAAGTACTGCAGCAACCAGCTGCAGAGCACAAATCTATTTTTATACTTCACTGACTGAGAGAATATTTTGTTTAATTTTTCTTTCAAAATGCCAAAGACGTCAGTGTTTGAGCTTCCGTCACGCTTCATTAGACTTTATACATTCGATGAATAAATGTGGCTTTGATGACTGATGGGAAACCTTCAGCTCAGTGAAATTTGACGGGCATTTTTCACAACTCCTGATGTTTTGTAGATGAAGCGATTAACTCAAAGTTGTCAGAATAATTAATACTGAAAAAAAATCAATAGCTGCAGCCCTTACCTTGAGAGCTAAGTCAATAGGTGTATGTAATGGCCTTTACATGCTCTCATTCACATGTCAGAGATTAGGATTTGTTCAGACATGCAGACTTTGTGCTTTAACAAGAGTTTTGACTAAATCGGTCACACTCTACAGTCTATAGTTAAACAGGTGCACATAAGCATGTGCGGCAAAAATTATTCATGCTATTGATTCCTTTTGGCACTCTGTTCCTTCGCGTACTAGAGTTACATTTACCGTCTACAGCAAGGTACATGGCCTCAAGCTGTAATTCTTTCACTAAATCCACGTTGCCATTGCAAGTCAGCGCTGGATCCTTCATGCAGCTCGTCATAAACGGATGAGCTGCAGCCTGAGCCACTCGCTTCCACCTTCATTTTTGTAGTGGTGCGCTCTGACAGCTTGATCCATGGAGACATCAGTGTGTCATTGTGTCCCAATTGAGGTTTGTATTTGAGTACCTCCAACACTGGACTGATCACTTCACTAGCAAGACACTGCAGACACTATACGATATGTGTTGTGAGTACAAAGTATCAGCGTTTGGTATTCACTTGAGTACCACAATGGAAAGATTTATGTGCACCCCGATTTTAAGAAACCCAATTACATAGTGTGATGTTAAAACATAATTTAGTATTTTAGAGGGGGATCTTATTAAAGTCTGACATAACTTAGGACATATCTACCAGTTTCACAGTATTAAAACAAAAATTTAAAGAGGAAAAAAAAAACATCACATTCCATCATACACACAAGAGCTAAAGATAGAAGAAAACTAAGACGTAAGAATAATATAAAAAATACAAAAGACATGGAAGGAGCCTGCCTAACATGCAGCGGTAAATCATTCCAGAGTTTAGGACCTGCAGCAGAAGCTCTATCTGCTCTAGCCTTGTTGCATCGTCTGCTGACCTCAGAGAGGTGGGATGTATGACTGCAGATCAGAGATACCAGGATGGGGTAGAACTGTTATATCTGTTGTAGCGCTGCTGGACCTGATTTTAAACTCATAGAACCTTTTTGCCTTATTGTTTCTGGCCTTCAGAGGCAGAGAAGGATCACCTCAAAGAGTTTGAGACAACAACAAAAAAACAGATGAGGGCAAAAACAATTAATTATAGATGCACCAATTGGACCGAGGAGAGAAGTTAGTTACACCAGACAGATTTTTAGTCACATGCTGCGATCTCACTCTGCAGTCCTAGCTAGTAACAAACCGTCTTATTTTTCAAACAAAAGGAAATGCTGAGGGGATTTCTCTTTTGGTTCTCATACTGACAGCTCACAGCAGCAGGTAGGGAAGGGACGGAGCTACTCACCACCATCATTCTGTCAAACTTCAGTCAGACTAACTGTATCTACTGTATAACTATTGATAGCAATGTTTGATCAAACTACTTCAGCTATGTTTTCAAGCACCCTCTCAAACTTGAAAATACCACATTGAAATTCCAGCACCTGTATAAAGCCTTTAAACAACACATCATGACAATATTCCTACCTTGATAACAGGACCTTTGGGTGTCACACAGACCAGAACGTTGTCAGGCTTCAGGTCTCGGTGGGTGATACCCAGACCATGCAGGAAGGCCACAGCACTGCAGAGCTGGAGCACCACTCTGTGGTTATGCTGAGCATCTGGAGGTCTGGAGAGCAAATACTGGTTCAGATCACCTCCATCACAGTACTCCATCACGAGCCACAGGGCTAAGCAGCGCAGAGGTCCATTCTGCTCATCCTCTGTCGGTGCTGATCTCTTCCTGGCTCTGTTTGGGGGCCTCTGTGGGGTTAATGTGTAATTTGATCTAGCCTTGTCTTGGACCTTAGCTCTGGCCAGAACAGTGTTGGTCTTGTCCTGAAGTCTTGAAGTAGAGCTTGTCCTCCTCAGGTTGTTTGACCGGACATCACTCCTCTCCTGAATTTGTCGTTCTCCAACTACACCCCCCTTCAGTACGCTCTCAACAAGACACAGGGGCAGGTTCCCTGGTCTTAGGGGTTTCAGGTTCCTGGGTCCTGTTTGCAGGAGGCAGCTGTGCAGAGCAATGATGTTCACATGGTTCTTAGCTGTGGCCCTCATGGCCCAGAGCTCCTGCAGGTAGAGCTCAACACACTCCGGGTTGCTGCAGGGGAGTCGTTTAATAGCCACCTTGTTACCTGTTTTGGCTATGTGTCCCTCAAAGACAACCCCATAACTGCCCCGGCCCACCTCCCTGTCCAAGGTGTACAGCTCCTCCATCTTAACCAACAGCCTAGCAAAAATACAACAAAACGCATCAAATTAACTAAGTCAACTTTACATAATTATGTCTACCCCACAAAATAGCAAGCAAGCATATTAAAAAAAATGTCTTTGTAACTTTTAGGCCATTTACTTAATTATTTAGGTTATATTTGTCCGACATTGAGATTTGTTTGATTTTCTCAAACATTTAAATGTGACAAAAAGCAAAAAGAGAGGACATTTGTAAGGGAGTAAATACTTTTTCATAGTCCTGTATTTTTAAAGTGAGTTTGGTGTGACTACAGTTTGTCGAAGTTCAGTTATTTAATATTAATAGTTGCTCTTCGTTCTTATATTCTCACTCTAAATTACCTAAAGTAACTTTTTCTTTCCTGTAAGTTTGGGGACAGCAGCACGAGACTGAATTTAGTGAACATTTTAGGAAGGGTGTTACACTTTGTAGACTGGGGCTGCACATTTAAACCAGTGTAATTTCATTTGTACCACAAAAAACATGATTTTTGATTGAACTAACTTTAATTTGTAGGTTATTGATTAGTTCACCGCAGTCAGAGAGTGTTTTTTTCTGTTTTAATAACGTTTGTTTTGGATGTACTGATACAGGAAATACGAATGTGTGTGTTAGCTCAATGTTACCCAATCCTGTACGAGATTGATTTAATTTACTAACGTCAAAAACAAAATAAATCTCTTTATGAGTTACGGTTATAAAGCTCAGACAAGCTTGAGAACATAAACAATGCAAATGTTTAAATTACCTTACTTTCCGGCTTCAACACAGCGATTCAAAACAGGAAGCGAAACCTGTGTAGTTTTTTTTATATGTATTTCCGACTTAACTCGATGACAGCAGCTTGTCTTATAAGCGGTATATAAGAAGGCTACATAAAATAAAGTCCGTCTCTCACAGCACATCCACGGGTAGGGACTTTTTTTTTGTTTGTTTTTTAACTTAATCGACTGAGAAATGCTAGCAGAATACCAATAACTAGCAAACAAAACAAACTTCCGTGTCTGATATTCGGAGCGTCCCGCTCTGTGTAAACGTAAATCGTGATTGGCTACAGAAATCAAGTCGCGTGTTTTGATTGGTTGGGAGCAGAGCTGCTGCGTGTTCGAAATTCAAACCGGCAAATACAGAGCTCTGATTGGTTCTCGATGTCTCACACAGCGCGTCTCAGAGTTCAGATGATTGGCAATTATAGTTGCTAGAAATGTAGTTTTTAACAAAGACTATATAGTGATATTTATTATTAAATCAATCAAATATGGTTCTAAACAATTACATTTTAACAACAACATTTATTGTTTTAATGCCAAAGACCTTGAACATTTATCCTGTCCTTCAAAATGTATATACGTAATTTTGGTTATGTAAAATACATTACTGTACATTGATTGTTATAATGCTAAAGTTTGAAATAACTGCAGCACACTAGTATAAATCCTATGACAAAATCAAGAACAAAAACAACTGAATTAAAGTATTTTAAGGTCTGGAGGCCATTCAAAGGAGCAAAATTTAGTATATCCAGTGTTTAAGTGATGTAGAAAGAAAAAAGTCCATGCTTATGGTAATTATCTGGCCAATATTGTTCTATAAAAATTATAAATCCAATCTTTAGGTGAAAAGGGCTCATTTTATTTTTTTATTATGGTTATATTGTTACATAATTACATATAAAAGGATAACAGATGATTATATATTTGCTATATTAACTTTAGCCAATAAATATTTAAGTTTTAAAAGCTAGATTTTTTAAAATTATTTCATATTTCAGGCATTAGAGAGTTAATAAATGAAAGCATCTTATTCTAATACTAAAAATTTTCTCCTGATCTGAAACATTTAAGTAAAAACAAAATAAGGAGGTAGATAAGGAGGTATATTTTTACAGCACTGAACACTTGAAAGGGAAGATGGGGTTTAGCAAAGCATGATACTGATGTACTGCATGAATTTTTGGTTGTTGCAATCTTTACAGTAATTTACATACACAGTTTATTAGTAAAGATAATAATAAAACACACACGTTACATGAGTAATGCAGATATAACATACTATTGTCACAAATTTGCCTCAAACCACTTAAAAGCGGCTAAATTGAGTATTAGTATTAGTACTTTCAAAAAAAACTTGCCATATCCAGTCCTATATCTGTCTACTGCCCTCTGCTGGAGGATCTACAGGTGGGAAGAGCCTTTTTCTTTTAACTGTCGCACATTTTGTGAAAACTATGACTCAGCAGGTAAAGACACACTGAAGAGTCCTTATGCAAGCTACTGAACCCAAAAGATGCCCAACAGGTGGGGTACAAAATGGCCGCCCACTGCTCCTCAGGGACAGGTCAAATGCAAAAAGATAAAAAGCAAAAACATTTCCTCCAGTGAATCAATAAAATAATAGTAATTATTATCATCATATAATTGTTCTATATTAGTCAATAATAATTTTATAATCTAGATTTTTTTTAAATTATTTGATAATTGAGGCTCTGACAGGTTATGGTGTGATATATAAAAACAAACAGCATTTCAGATTACATGTAGTTAAAACAACTTGTTTATTCTAAGCTGCGGTTTCATTAGAAAGCTGTTCCATAAAAAGGAACAGAGCTGAAACCCTGAGTGGGGGCTGCTTCAACTGATGTTTTTGATGCAGGAACGACAACAAGGTGATGACAGTTAACAGCGTGTGTATTTACGTGTGTGTTCTTAGATATTCTAACAGGAAACAGTGATTCACCGCGCTGAAGCAAAACACAGAAGAAAAGAGCAGCTTTTGATGAGTGTTCCTGCGTGCTGATGTGATCCATCGTTTTTATCAGCAATGCCAATTATAAATACTCTTCATTACTCTGGGAAGATGGAGGCAGTCACACTTCACTTGGTTTTATCTCAAAGCAGATGCCCTTTATTCTTCGATCATATCTCACCTGCTTTGAAAGATCTTTGGATGCAGATATTGGGAGGAAGACAGATTGTGCTCCACCTCAGGAATTTACAGGAAGTGTTGTAGTTATTATTTAAAGTTTCAGAACCAAAATTGGATTTATGAACACACCCAGAGCTTCACAAACACAACAAAGAAAAGATGTTGATGAGTTCAGGAAGAATTATAGTTTTAATCACCTCTGTTTTCAGGCTAATGGAGTCTCTGTGAGGGCTTTGCATGCTAATTAAGTGGTGCACCAATAGGAAGGGCAAGAGTAATTATTTCCATGATTGGGGTCAAAACCCTTGCATTTAATCCTGAGGTGTATCCTGACCACCCCCTCACAGGAAGAGTAAACATCTCCCAGAATGTTATACTCACAGCAGCCACCTTTACTAATTATTTTATCCCCTCAGAGAGACTGATTTTCATTTGAAAGTCTAGAACCACCTTCGCATGTTGGGTTCTGTCTAATGTATAGGAGAGGTGGTTAGCATCTATCCATTTAGTGGGGCTTAGTAATGGTCAAGCTGCAAACAGATCCAGGACATGCCTTTCCCCATCAACACTCGAACGACGCTTCAAATGTGAGTGCAGCTAGAGCCAGCTCCACCGATGAAGGAGACAGGTTAGCTCATTTCATCCACTCATAACCAGGATCTCATTTGTTCACATGATCCAAATCTTGTGGCAGGAGGTGAGTGTTGGAACCTCCTGGTTATCAAACCCTGGCTCCTGGAGCTCAAGAGGCTTCAGGAAACCACCTTTGTGTGGACCCACCGCCTGCAGACAGAGAAGACAAGGTGCAATGGAAGCCGGATTTCATGCATCCTCTCTGGGAACTATTTGTGGCACTCGAATGCAAATAAAATGATGGAGTTATTCAATATACTCCTAATGTACAAACGCATGATGCACTGCTTTGTGTCTGGCTGAATGCTTACACTCTAAAATAAAAGTTTCCCAAGTTTGCAGTGGTTGACGCTGCAGATTTCCTGAGCTGGGTTGTAATTCTTCTCCCTGAAATTACGCCCGCTTTTGGGATGGAAATGCAATCCTTTTCCAGAGAAAGTTCTTTTAATAACAATCAGTTGCATCTTGACAGGGGAAAGCCTGCGCCGCTATAAACCACTGTATAGATCCCTCACTCGGTTTCACATCATTGGGTTTGATTGTGCAGGAGGACGGTAAAACACCTCAGCAGGACGAGGAGTGGAATCCTGGAGTCTGGGTCTCAGCTATCTGTTAGAGTTGTACGACTCGCTGGCAGAGAGCGTGTGAGTCATCAGTTTTTGACACCCCTGAACAAAACAAGAAAGAAAAAGGAGGTTTTGCATTTCCATAAAGTCATTAAAGTAGAAAGTGAAAGTATTGGATTGTTGCAGTCATTAAATAGAACAATTATTTTCAGATTTAAGCATTTCTAAAGCGACGAGGTCTCATTACATTAACAGAGTTTATAATGGGGAATTGTCCCGAGGCGGATAAAAAAATAAATTTCTTAAGACCAGCTTATTTTCTCTTCGTTCTTTATAACGTAGCATTTTAAATAGCTTGCAAATGTAAAAAAGTGCTATTTTATTCTTATTTAAAGTCAGAGGAGTTTCTAGTGTTGTGTTGTTTCCCTTCAGATTAAATATATTATTTATATTTGTGTAGCTTTATTACTGAGATATGACAATCACAGATTTCTTCTGAGGGTTATTTGTGTTTTTAGTCCTGGAGGAGTTAATAGAAAATTAAAGAACAAACTCACTAGTAGACTTATTGTATGATATACCCATAAGTTGTAAACTTACAAGGTTTTGGTGCAGTCTGAGGTTGAGGATGACTGTTCCTTTCCTCCAGGTGATCCCTGCAGTTGGGCCACCAGGAGAGGCGTTTATGTACACTGCAGACAGCTGGTGGATAACAGCCGTATCAATGACAGACAGGCCTCGCCATGGCTGCTTGTTTCTCTGGGCTCCTTATCTCAGCCTCACTGAGAGCGCTGTCTATGGACCTGATTCATCCATCACTATCAGACCTCACACAGGTTCAGGGCGAGCATTCACACACTCAACAGAGAGCCCAGGATATCAGCAGCTCAGGATGAGAAAACAGCTGGAGCGTTAAACTTCAAGACTATGAAAGTAGGATTCTGCAGAGGGCCTTTGTTATTATCAGGGGCAGAATCGTTGTTCGGCAGCTGCTGAGCTGAAAAATCTGACCAGGTAGCAAACATGGCTCCACACAGAAACCTGGGTCAGATACAATACATTAACTAGTGTTAGAGGATGGATGGATGGATGGATGGATGGATGGATGGATGGATGGCTGAAGGACGTCAGAGAGATGAATGGATGAACAGTTTAAAGGATGGATGAAAGTTTTGTCTTCTTTAAGACCTTTGATGATCTTCTTCCTCATCCAGTCATGGTTCTGAATAATCACTGAAACATGGGAGTAGATTTGGCATCGATGGAGGAAACGTGTCCCCACCAATAATTCGATGCAAGGATACAGACATAGCGCTGCATCCCCACAAATACTACGCGCAGCCCAGCAGACCAACGTGCTTAACATCCTTGCTGAATATACTTCACTTCATTAGCTAGCTGTTTTCAAACAATACACCTAATGCCTTGATTTATATTGAGCTTCTTTAGAAATTACAGTATTTTAAATTTACTGTTTATTATTAAAGGTTTATCAAATAAAAGCACCGTAAATAATGCTTGTAGTAATGTCACAAAACCACCACAAGAGGGCGAGTGTTTTTTATCCAAAGCAGAAACCAAAGACCAAGAAGTCACAAGATAGTTCACTGCTTTGTATTACCATCTCTGCTAAAAACACCTCACTTCATTAGCTAGCTGTTTTCAAACATTACTCCCCTGTTTTATGACCTTCTTTAAAAATTACAGTATTTTAACATATCCTAAGTACGGCTGAATAATGGTTTTACATTAAAGGTGGTGTTCTTTAATTTAATGTTTATTTTTCAAGGTTTTTTAAAATATAAAAGCACTGTAAATACTGTTTGTTGTAATGTCACAAAACCACCACAAGAGGGCGAGTGTTTTTTAGCCAAAGCCACCCCGCACAGAGCCGCTTCCACCTTCGGCACCTGCTCTGGGTCTGGGCGGACCATCAGGCATTTTCCCGGTGATATTAACTTTGGGACGGATCGTTTTAATCTGCATGCTGCCCCCTCATCCCCCCACCCTTGACCTCATCCTGGTCCCCACCCATGATGAGCACATCTACGCCCTTGCACTAAAATATTTAGATGTCTATTGATTATATTTCTGTGTCGATTCATTCAAATCTTTGTGATTTCTAAACTCAAAATAAGACTTCCTTTAAAGAGACGAACAGCAGGTGAACAACAAGTTTGGTCAAATCAACTCAAATCACTGGTCTGTCTGATGATTTCTGAGGGTCACATGGGCTTTTAGATCCAAGTTACTCTGCCTAAAGTTCAAAAACATTTCACAAAGATTTTCTCCTTTTTTGATGCAGGTTTCTGTGAAGTCTCTATGAATCATTAGTGTTTTATCTGCAGCTATCAAAGAAATCTCAGGATCACTGATGGACAGACCAAAACTATCAGATACCTTAAAAATCACCTCAACTATATGATCCAGGTAGTCTCTCTCTCACACACACACCATAGTACTAACTACTGTGGTATCGTTTCCCATCAGCTGGGCTGGAACAAACTTTATCTCAGGAAGTTTTGGCAAAAATCAGTACCACTGATGTGATACGCTGACCTTTCCTCTTGTTTTTGTGGCCATGACATTTGCATTCATGTGAATCAGGATGAATTATAATCAAACTGCTGATTTGATTTGTTGATGATCATAACAAGAAAGCATAATTGCATTCTCATCAGCAGCAGCAGTATTTTACCATTCAGCAGCGAGACAAGCCTGTTTAGAGTCACCAAGGGAAACGGTTGTTCAAACACCAAACCTTAAATGATGGATACCTAAATGATGGATAACTTGCACAAACTTATAGAAAGCTAGACAGGTTGGCTCTTCATTCTCAGGTGTCTCGTAGTTACAGTTACATCGTTTGTCTGAATTTCATTGATTCACTTCTCTAATTACTAATTCAAAAACACCATTTCATTCCTCAGACAGGTGTGTCATAATTACAAACAACAGAAAGTGTGTTTTTCTAACCTTTTCCAACCTGAGCAGCCATATCGACCCGTGATCATCTCCATGGCTCTGCCCACTGGTACTCAAGTTGAATTTCTGGAGAAAACACCTGATTGGACGCCCCATTGTGTCCCTGACCTTAACAGCAGGTGGTCGGCCACCTTAAACACAAGGCTCTTGGATCAATCCCACCGAGGATGCTGCGTATTTTTAGAGCCCCATTAGTTGGCTCACTGAGGACGAAATTGGTGGCGTAGGCAATGCCTCCTACGTCAGCACGGGCCACCGGTGTGTGTGGGGGTTAGTGCGTAACAGAATGGGGGAATCCACTTCTTTCTCTAGCTCTCTCCTGTGATATGAATGGTGATCTACAGGGGAGGGGGGGGGGGGGGGGGGGGGGGGGGGGGGGGGGGGCTGGAGGGCTGAGCCAGGAGGGAAGGGGTGTGCCGTTATAAGAAGCCTCAGAGGAGGCGTGCGTTTAGTTGAAACCCTGAGCCTAAGGATACGAGCTGAGCCAACAACTCTCCTGTGCCTGCAGTAGGGAGGACCCTGACTGACATCTTTACAATTACAGGTAGGGAGCAAACTTTCTGTTACGTGAGCCCACCTGTGTGGAGAGTGACTAGATGCTCCTGTCAACATGTAGACTCATGTTGGCTCACTCTCTGATATTCTCATCTTCATCTGGTTTTGTGGTTTTTGATATTTGACCCCTGAGATGATTCTGAAAACAGTTTTTCTTACCTGGAATAATCGTTGTTTTTTTCCATTACTCTGTCCGTGTCCCTGTGGCTCTAAGGTACAATCGTCACCATCAGCTGTGCACACATTGCACCTGATTGCTACTTAATTAACAAGAGGCAAAGTCCCAGATCATGTTGTGAAAGCAGCATCCACTGAGCTGCACTCTGTACTATAGAGAGCACAAAAATATGACTTCAATGTGGATTAACCAGCATAAGTGAATGCTATGTTCCCAGTGCCAGTCAGAATTAACCTATTCATAGCTGTGGATTATGTGATGTCAGATTAAATGTGTCGCCTCAAAGAATTTCAAACAAAAGGGTTTTTATTGTTTCTGGAGCAGCTCCAGTGTCAACCTGTAGTCGGGATGAAGCTGGAGAAGAGAAACCGCTGAATGCTCTTATTATGCTAAGCACAAAATAATGATGATTGTAATGATAATGGTAATGAATGTGCATAATCTGTCCCCATTATCGGTAAAGACGATACGCAGAGAGACGGGGGAAATGACTGGGTAATGTGCCATTCTCAGGCTCCACATTAGGAACACGTTGACAGGAAACAGTGTTTTAGAAGATAACACAATTAGAACTTTGAATTAGTTTTTTAAAATAAAACTTAAGGTTATTTTGTTTTTACATGTTTATTATTTTGTTTTTACATGTTTAAAAAAGCGTAGCAGATATCTTAAAGAATTCTGGACTTTGTTCTCCTCAAAATGAATGAATGAATAAAATCATTCGTTTCTCATCACAGAAATTCAAATTGTTGCAACAGGAAAAGTTTAAAGATGCGAAAGTTTTCAAGTGGAAAAAAAATTGCATAAAATGTAAATGTCCACACCAAGAAAAAAGCTATGAAGGATTACATTTAAAAAAATGTATTTGAAATAATAAGGGTTAAATTATATAATATTTTATAAACATCCCATAATACTATGGTGTCATATTTATTTTACCTATTTAGTAGTTTTTAGCTACTTTTCAGCTCAACTATGGTAAATAATAACGATACGGAACAATAAGAATGTGTTTCTCTCTGTGAAACAGCAGACTACACTGTAAAAAGAAAATATGGGTCCAACTTTTAAAAAACGCTCTAATTGTTAACAAATTACTCAATTAACTTTAAAAACTTCATTTACTGAATGTGTTTTAAACAAACTTTTAGTTTTTCCAGTGCATGTAAACAGATTTAGGTGACCAGGTCGGTCGTCCACTTTAAAAACAAATCACACCAGAAAACGGACTAATATTTAACATTTGCAACGTTTAAACCACTACACAAAGTGTTTCTTGCTGCATTGTTAAAAATGATAATTGCACAAGAAAAAAATTGAACTTTTAACCCAATATTGTTGAAACCAGGCCTGTAATAGACATTTACCTTATTTAGACACAGTTCATAAACAGAATCGATATGAAACTTTTCTAAGAATGTTAATTTAATCTGATCATTTCAGTTCTCACACATTATTTAGTCTGGTTCATAAAACTTCCCTGCAGTATTTATCCTTTCTGTGATTGGCTGAGAGGGCTTTTAGGGTTTATTTTATTTAAATTTTAGTTAATATTCTCTGATATGTTTCTGTGAACAACAAGAAGCCAATTAGATGCCAAAATAGAAAGAAAAGGTTTTCCATCATGTGCATCCCCGCTCCACCCCCACCACCTACATGCGGTTCGACACTTTCCCCGGCCTCGCTGTCGTCACCTCGGTTAAACTAAAGAGCTTGTCTGGTCCGGCTAGATTGCTTTCTCCGGGCTCCATGTCCAATGGATTCGTGCAGGTGTCAGCGCGGCTTAACAGCAACCAGATCAATGATGACACCGCGTCAGCCGCCCAAATCTCTGCAGCATCCAGCTGTCCTTAAACACGCCGTGGACCTGAGAACATGCAGCATCACCGTCCCTGATGTCCTAAAAGCTTTTTGGTTTGCAGCTGCTGGGCAATCATTCTGCTTCAACAGTTGACACATTTTTTGGTTGTTTTCCCCTCTATTAAGTCAAACCACAGCATAAAGGACATGATTTTCTGTGATTGCAGAGGATGGTTGGTCCCTTCTTCTGCAGCCTCTCGTATCTAATCCTGCATCAGCTCCAGCCTGTGTGAGACTTTATCAGCCTAACGGATAGCCGCCCTGTCTGCACTCCGCTGTGCTTCACTGGTATTGTTTTGGGGCTATTAACACAGCTTCATGGGGGCTAAATGAGATGATTGTTGGTGTGACTCCCCCACCATGAAGGACTTATCTGATGCCAGAGATGTCACCCAACTGAGCGTCTCCCCTCAGGTGAAAACAGGTTTCCAATTAAGAGAAACCCTGCTTGTTCAGCTGATGGAAACAGTTACAGTATATTGATATGATGGTTTGGTCTGATAGGATGGTGCCTAGAAAGAAACCAAACATGAATTTGAAGAGTATCATATTTCCGTTTAATGCTCGGGATAAATGAGCGTCAGCGTAGGCTCTGTGGGGAAAGAGGAGAAATAAAAAGTGCTGCAGTTTATCTCATTGCTGCTCAATTTGTGCGCTCAGCGGTCTGCATTAGATGAGATTTCCTAAATAACAGCAGTGTAAGATAAAGAGAGTAGCAGGGGTTGTGATTTTCTATGAGATATGAAGAAGGAGAGATTAAGAGAAAGAGGAACCACGCTCTTCATCACTGGCTCCGTATTATTTGCACCTATAAAGCCTCGTCCATTACTCTGCCCCCTTTGTCTTCATGACCTGTCAGTGTATGAATGTGTGTGATGGTAACGAGACTTGAATGCAGCAGCGGGTCAGGTAATAGGTGCAATCACAAAATCTGCTGCAGCAGAGACGCCTAAATCGGATTAGACGCATTCTCTCAGATTAGTCATTTCAGGGGAGCGTCCTGCCGACGTCTTTGGTCATTCTGAACTCTCACACGCTGTTTATCTGTGGCTGCACAGGCCGGATTTACACCGCTGACCATCCTGTGACTAACCGGCTAAATCCTGCACAAACTCCAGGTTTTTAGGAGCCTTATCAGACCCACATTCAACCATGAATCCAACGATTCTATAAGTCTTATTGGGAGTCTTTGGACTAAACCAGTGATTGGCCAGTATGAATACGGTATAACAAATATCCCCTGTTTATTTTATTAGTGTCCCTTCAAACTGTTCATTCTCCACCAGGGGGCAGCAGACATTTAGGACTGGTTTTTGATGAAAGTACTAATCCTAATACTCCATCTGAAGGCCAGAAGTGTGAGTTTAAAGTGATAATATGCAACTTTTTCATATTTTAAAATATTTCTTGAGCCAGTATGTGCTTATATGATTTACAGAGTTAATGAAAACTCACTCAGCCCCATCTGCTGCTTGTGTCCAGAATACCACGTTTGCAACTTCTGAGTCTCCGGTCCGGTGTCCCGAAGTCTCACAAAGTCACGTATCTCGCGAGGTTATAGGCTAACCTAATGTGGCTAGCTGTTATGCTAGCACCAGAGTGTTTTTAGCTCATGATTCCTGCTTCTTTTTAAAAATCTCTCCCTGCTTGAACACAGCTGATTTCTTTGAATGAGTGATGAACCGCTCCAGTAGAAAGCGATGAAGGCTGAGGAGACATTTCAACAGTTAGATTTAGGTGTTTCTGACAAAGACAATGATAACATTTTTACGACAGTGATTTAAAAGGGACACTAGGGGGTGCTATAAACAAGCCAAAACTGCATAGTGTGCCTTTAAAGTGTGTATATTTTGCTTATGGACAAGCTTTTAAGCAAATCAAGCATTTGTAAGAAAGACTGGATGGTTTTGCTAATCCTTTATAAAGCAAACAATTAGTACATTAATAGAGAAATGTGTATTCTATTCAATTTTGAAGGCATAAAACCATTATTTTAAAATTTAATTTGTTAAATAATTCCAATCAGGTTGGAAATGCATATTCATTTGAATATAGTCTATTTTCTGACAATGCAAATGAAAGAGCATTTTTTTCTTGCAACACTTAATGAGCCCTAAAATGCTGCAGAGAGCCTGGTTAATAAAAAGTACTGACGGCCGCCCACACAAGATTACCAGTCTTTGTCATGTTTAAATAGGGCTGGTGTAAGAAGAAGACTTATGGTTTGATTATTGCTATGTTTGTATTAATTGTTTGTTTTTATTAATGGAAAACTGCAAACAGAAGTCAGCTACAGCTCATTCTATCCATCACTTCATTGATTATTGAACAAACTGATCAGAAACATTGTCTGTCCTAAATGCTCTGTGAGATATGTTCTTTCAGAGAAATGTTTATGGCAAAAGCATCCAGTAACTTCTAAAATAGTACAAAAATTAGAAAAACATCAATAGTTGACAATTAAAGTAAATAATCTTTGTCGTGACATTAAAAAATATTCATCATTTTGCTGTATCAGCCAGGCCTATAGAGGTCATTGCTCCTCTTTGACTGTTTTCATAGAAAACTGAGTATTATTAGACTTTATTATAAATTAGGGTGGTCAAATTATGACCATTTTTACATTATTATTAACATATTACAGGGTTATGTCAAAATCATGCATTTTCCAGGTATGTTTTCAAGTTGGTCCAGCGCCTTCCTCTGGTAATGAAACACTATTTATATTCCTTCTCTCATAAAATTAGATGTCATAGAGCTAAAACCATTTCTGTTACAGTTCCAATCACTTTTAACGACTTTCAACAGCTTAAAAATACCACAACAGATTTCCAGCATTTTGTTTTTTTTAAAAACATCCTGATTATAACCATTATGGCCCCAAATGAACAGAAGGTGAATCTTTTATTCTTGATGTGGAAGTTAAAGGGTTAAATAAACCATTTAATGCACCTTGTTTAGGACATTTTCTTGTTTTCCTCCTGTGACACCTCTCCTGATCAGAAATGTAAAGTTTATTTCCTCCTTAAATTGGTATTTTCTAGCATATTTTAATAAAAAATGTGTACAGCCCTTTCAAAGAAGATCATTAAAATCACGTAACATAATAATCTCCAACTCATCTTGAATTGCATTTTGTAAAAACCATCTGACTTGTTGGCATGAATAAAATGAACATCTGATCAGGAAGTGAATTCACCTTCAGTGACTGACGATCTGCAGGTGGCTGAATAACGTGTTTGGGGTAGAAACATGAACTAATATTATATCCTGCAATTAATCATGTATTCATGGAACTGAGGAATAAAAACAGAGAACAGGTTACATTATATGGGATTTTTTTGGTCTATAACATAATCTACAGATCCTCAGATTTTTAAACATTTTTTTAAAGTTTTTTTTTTTTTATTAGATTTTTTCCAGTTAAGTTCAGTACATGATATAGGGGCTAACATGTGGTTGCTCTGTCAGTTAAAGGGTTAAAAACCTTATTGTTGAGTCATGATAAAGAAAAAAGTAGTTATTTTATTTGTTTTGTCATTATTTAGAAATGAATAGCACATTTAATCTAATCCAGGTAAAGTAATGTGTGATGTTTTAAAGGCACACTATGAAGTTTGGGCTTGTTTTTAGCACCCCCTAGTGTCCGTTTTAAGTCACTGTCGTAAAAAATGTTCACATCGTCTTTGCTCAGAAACACCTAAACCTAACTGTTGAAATGTCTCCTCCGCCTTCATCGCTTTCTACTGGAGCGGTTCATCACTCATTCAAAGAAATCAGCTGCGTTCAAGCCGGGAGAGACTGAGAAAATGCAGGAACCATGAGCTAAAAACACTCCGGCGCTAGCATAACATCTAGCCACATTAAGCTAACCCTCACGAGATACATGACTTTGTGAGACTTCATGGACACGGGACTCAGAAGTTGCAAACGCCGTATTCTGACACAAGCATCAGATGGGGCTGATTGAATTTTCATTAATCCTATAAAAGATCATATTAGCACAAACTGGCTATAAAAAAAAAGATTTAAAAATATGAAAAAGTTACATAGTGTGCCTTTTAAATAATAGTCTATAAGAGTTTTCCTCACCTGATTAGTGAAGAGCTTGTTTGTGTTGGGGAATGGATGAACTTACATTAAATTAATGTTCATTAGCTGTTGATCCTTTAAGTGTGAAGATGAATCCTCAGCTGGCTGATCTTTACTTTATGATAAGCAGCAGATGTATTTTTATGATTTATTTTCTTACATTACTCATAGCTAATGATAACTGAAGTGCACGATTCATAAATCCCAGAAAACTCACACCAGACTATAACCTTGTGCTGGTTGAAACGTTATATTGGGATAATTCCACACCTCCTGTATCAGGATGTAAGGAGACATTTTCAGGTCTCTGCTACAATCCTTCTGATTCATCCAAATGTCATTGACTCTAATATTCAATCAGAGTGAGGACAGGGTGACACTATGGTAACAGCTGAATCATGTTTGTGGCGGTAAGGTGTATTCCTAAATACTACAGACGGTATTAAAAACCATGTTTAGTGGTTAGAAGTTTGGTCTCCTGATGTGTGATTGCACTCAAGAAAACAGCATCAGACAAGGCACCGACACTGATTTGGAGATTTCAGGAAGTTGCAGGAAGGGTCCAGTGCAGATTTTTATAACTTTGGAAAGACGGCTGCAAAGAGTTCATGAATGTGGAAGCACAGCCTTATTTTTATCCACCAGGAGCTCTTCATCATGATGGTTTAGTGAACTTTAAGAAAATATAGAGCCTTTGGCCTAAAAAGTTGTAAAATTAATCATATAATGAATGTGGCGTGTGTGTGTGTGTGAGCTCTCTCTCTCTTGTTATTTAAATTCAGTGTTTTTTCTAAACTTTTCCTGCTCTGACATGCTTACTGAAAAGCTACCAGCTGTATCTGTTTTGCTTAATTTCTGTAGTAATTTACGACACGTTTTCGAGGCTGACAACATCAGTTTCTTGGACTTGTTGATGGATCTTAATTACTCTCTGATTGGAACGGTGAAAATTAAAATGCCAGTTTCAGTTTTGTTTTATTCCACTCCAGCTTGGTCAGTGAGGATACTGAAACCCACTTTATACATGAAGTCTTCTGATTCAGTCCATAAGTGGGTTTTAAATGACCAAAGTAAAGTGACTGAGTATGTGGCTCCTTGTTGTTTCCCAACATGAGGTGAAAACCTCAGTGAGAGAAGGAGGAGGAAAGGAGGGAGCAGGAGCAGCACCTGCAGTGATGCAGACGCTGAACTGGTCTGTTGGGGTGAAGAGTGGCAGAGCTGTTCCATTCCACGCCTATGGAAATGAGCTTTTGGGAAAAGAGTTTCTTCCTTAAGAGGTTGAGGAGCTCAAACATCGAGCTTAAACTCAAAGTAGAGCCACTGGTCCTGCTTGAGAGGGGTCAGCTGAGGTGTTTCAGGCATGTGGGTTGAATGCCTCATCCTCTTGAGGGAGGTGTTTTGGGCATGTGATGCCTGTATGAAGCCCCCAGAGCCGCCCCAGGACACCTGGAGGGATTATATCTCTAGGCTGGCTCAGAAGGTCTCAGCTGAGGAGACGGTGGAGGTCCTCAAAACCGGTTTGGCTAATAGAGCTGGATTAATCTGAGAATGTTTTCAGGAAGAGGTTTAAAAAACAGCCCAGGGCATCAGGGGATTAACTGCTCATTTAATGAGAATAAATTGGTCTCTCTCTAAATTCTAAATCCTTCAGGACAGACAGAGCAATTGTGGACCATCATTCCCCTAACTTATCTAACGTGTCATTTTTAACCAGTAATTAATACAATAAATAACCAGTAACTTGTAGTGGTGGAGACTCTGTCATTATTTAGGCCCTGTCCACATTACTCGTGGTATTTTTAAATCAGAAAAACAAACTAAGGTTTTGTTAAAGAAAAAAAAAACAGATTTTTAAAGATAATATTCAATGAGATTTTTTAATAGGTCAGGTTTCGGTGCAGGTGGTAGATTTCCAGAAACCGTAACAGTAGTATTTATTAATTATGTTTATTTTTAAAAACAAAACACAATAAAATGATTGTAACCTGTATGTCTGTCTCACTTTATCCTGATCCTCTTGCTAATAAACTTTGATTATCTGCTGACATGTTTAATAACTGAGTCAAAATTTAATATGCTTCAAAAAATAGTTTTAGGAGAATCTTTAGCAAAGCTGTAAATAATCTTTCTTCGTATTTTGATGTGTTAAAGTGGACACTTTTGCCACCTTGTGGTGATGTGGGGTCATTTCATCGTTTTTGTTTAAGGCATATGGAGTTTTGGCTTGTTTTTAGCACCCCCTAGTGTCCGTTTTAAATAACTGTTGTAAAAACATTGTTTCTGCTCAGAAACACTTAAACAGTAGAAATGTCTCCTCAGCCTTCACTGCTTTCTACTGGAGCGGTTGTTCAAGCAGGGAGAAATTGAAAAAAACTGGAATCATGAGCTAAAAACACTCCGGCGCTAGCATAACAGCTAGCCACATAACCCTCGCGAGATACGTGACATTGTGAGACTTCAGGGCACCGGACTGGAGAGTCAGAAGTTGCAAACGCTGCATTCTGGACACAAGCAGCCGATGGGGCTGAGTTTAAGAATATACAGAGTGTAGTAGACAAGGCCTTGGTCATCAACCCTTCCTAACATGCATGGATTACATATTAAACTCCTCCCCAAAACCTCCAGACCACCAACCCCAGAGGAACTCAGCTTTCCCACAAGTTAGTGACACCAGATCCAATAGGTGTGACAGTTTGAGCCATGGACCTACACACTCCGCTCTCTGCTTTATTTTCAGTCATGATTCAGCTCTCCGTCTTGATATTACCACTTGCCAATTTTGGCCACCCTTGCTTATAAATTTGCATACTATCTCAGTTATCCTTTAACACTTCATGTCATTTGCATAATCAGTCTGACAGAGCAGGCACTTGACTGGGTGCAGGAGGCTAATATATGACGGGCTGCAGAGGGATAAAACGGAGATCAGTGGCAGGGGACGGCAAACAAAAAGCTTTTCCACGGGGATGGCGCCATCCATCCAGCAGCCTGGGAACGCATGGCGCCGCTAAGGGCTGCATCAGAAAACAGATCTTCGTGATTCTCCAGCTGAAGTAACCTTGCCCTCCTTAATGAACGCTGGCGTGAAAGCAGAACGAAAATGGACTTTAACGAAGTGGCAGATGCTGCTCTATATTTAGGTGCATCTTTCAATTTCGTAGAGACGAATGCTTTTACCTGGTTCCTTCTGAAACAAATACATTGTCGTGCACTTCCATTAGAGTTAACAAAATCCTTGAAAATGACGTGTTATAGAGAAATGTTCTTCCTGTTGAATCCTCAATCAGAAGGATCACAAAGGAGCCTCTGCTCTCATGCATTTGGTTTTGTTAACTGAGTGATCTTTTTTCTTTTTTTTTTGGTCTAAAAAGCAGCAGAATTATCTGGTTGCACCGGTTTACGGTCCGGTCAGAAAGGGGAGCATTATACTTGCATATTGTTTTGATTCTGAAAGAGAAATGTTTTACTTTTACCTACTTCTTTATGCAACCCTAAAAGTAGAGCCCTGGATGAATGTGGGTGGGATTAATGCAGCCTGTAAACTTGAATTAATAAAGCTAAATTAGCATTAGCAGCTCAGAGAGTGTGTGGCGAGGGCGTCAAGGTGTCATGAATGAGTGTTTGAGAAGAAAAAGCTCCGTGCTTGATACCGACAAAGCGTTGACGCACTCCATCTCATCCATTAGTTGTCTGCATGAAGCTGAAAAGCAGAAAGGAGTCTGCTAATGTGTAGATAACCCCAGGGTCCCCGTGTGTCTGTCTCCTACGTTCCCTCCTACTCCCTCCTTTGCATCCTGTTCCTGTTGCACCATTCGTTTTTCTTCCTCCGCTCACCTCCTCGTGTTTCTCCCTCTTTCTTTCAAATTATGGCTGAAACCTTTTACCTCCTGTGACTTATCGCACAAAGATTCTGTCTCCTCCATTAATGATCCTAGCGGTCCTTCACTGAAGTCCAGAAGCCAACACAGATGGGCGGCGTGAAGATGTGGTCACTTTGTGAGGAGGGGAAGATGATTAAAATTTCTGCTCTACCAATAACATCTCAAGGACCATTAGTGGCACTTGATTTATCTTTATATGCTGAAATTCATGAGTGTTTTATGACTTCACACTTTGTAATCGCTGGTGGGAAACGCATTGATCTGAGATAATGGGCCAGTAAAGTGCGGTGTAGTGTGTGATCGATGGGTGAGCGAAGCCAAAGGGGTCTTCAAAAGGTTTTAATTCATAGTTTATTTCCAGCCTATTTGGATGGAAATATATGGCACAGGTAAACATGATTTTAAAATTTAAAAACATAAATCATTACTAATCAAGTTTTTCTCTGTGTCTGTCTCGACTTGGATGAACATCGGTCCTGTTGCTCTGGTTTCTTTTATTAAAACATGATTCCTGTAAAGAACGCTGAGTAGATTGTTTGAAAGACCAAACACTGAAAACAAATCACTGGTTGATCTACTATTTTTTTAATAACAAGACTTGTAACCTGGGCTGCATGGTGGCGCAGTTGGTTAGCACTGTTGCCTCGCAGCAAGGAGGTCGTGGGTTCGCGTCCCGGCTCTGCGGCCTCTCTGCGTGGAGTTTGCATGTTCTCCCCGTGCGTGCGTGGGTTTCCTCCGGGTACTCCGGTTTCCTCCCACAGTCCAAAGACATGACTGTCAGGCTAATTGGGCTGGTAAATTGTCCTTAGGTGTGAGTGGGTGTGTGGTTGTTTGTCTCGTTCGTCTCTGTGTGGCCCTGCGATGGACTGGCGACCTGTCCAGGGTGTCCCCCGCCTCTCGCCCCTTGACCGCTGGAGATAGGCACCAGCTGCCCCGCGACCCTCTGTGGAGGATTAAGCGGCTACAGAAAATGAATGGATGGACTTGTAACCTAGTATATCAGGCAGAGATGGGGACTCAGGTTTGAGACTCGGGGCTCGAGTTGCACTTAAGTCAATGATGAATAAATGAAAAAACAAAGTCACAAAAACAGAGTCGACTCTAGGCCTGACTCGGACTCGTGGTTTGGGATTCAAGTCCTGTGAATGATCTATATGTCATGTGATTAGAGGTGACACTAAAGCTGCTCGGTCGATGCGATGTGCTCAAACGGCTCCGTGGAGGAGCCATGTTTGTTGAGATGAATCAGATTATGACGTTACGCTGATAGGGTTAGTTAACTAACCCTAACCCACATATCTGATCCATTCAGCTCTAAGATGAAATGTCTGCAAGCACCCACTTTAAAAAAACTCAAAATAGTTTGAAAAGTATAGTTACGTTAGTGTGTGAGGCATTGATTTCCTGGTAACTCTTCTTCTTGTGCCATTCCTGCTGTAGCAGCTTGTTTTTTCATTAGAGACCCCTGCTGCTTTGAAGGAGAACTGCAGCAGCACCAGTTAAAGGCAGCAACAAGTTATTATTCACTCTGATCATGTGGACCAACTAAAATTCCACAAGACAAATAAAAGAGTTAACTTATGTTTTAATATTTATATAGAAATCATTTTTGCTGTTGATGTTTTACACATTAGCTGTCTGTTGTAATAGTGTTTTTATTTTTGCACTAGGGCTCACTGTGTGTTGTTTCATTGTGAGTTAAGCTTTAGAAGAGTGTAAATTGATTTAAAACAACTTGTTTCGACATTTGAATATTTTCCTACAGCTTTTTGTTTGAGGAAAAGTCACACAGAATCCATTTAGAGAAACTTGTATTACTGTAATAAATCAATGACTTGTGACTTACAAACTTGCATCTATAGAACTTGAGACTTGACTTGGAATTGCAACTTAAAAACTTGAGGCTTACCTTGGACTTTCATCATAAAAACTTGAGACTTGATTTGGACTTGCACTGAAAAACTTAAAACTTGACTTGAACTTGTACTACTGTAAAAACACAAGACTTGACATGGAGTTGCATTGCAAAAACTTGAGACTTGACTTGTCTTGCACTGTAAAAACTTAAGATCTGACTTGGAGTTGCACTGTAAAAACTTGAGACTTGAATTAGACTTGCACTGTAAAAACTTGAGACTTGAATAGACTTGCACTGTAAAAACTTGAGACTTGACTTGTCTTGCACTGTAAAAACTTAAGATCTGACTTGGAGTTGCACTGTAAAAACTTGAGACTTGAATAGACTTGCACTGTAAAAACTTGAGCGCTGACTTGGAGTTGCACTGTAAAAACTTGAGACTTGAATTAGACTTGCACTGTAAAAACTTTAAACCACTTGGAATTGGAACTTGAAAACTTGAGACTTGACTTTGAAAATGACTTGTGGACATCTCTGATATCAGAACTGGAATAATAATAATAAATATAATTTCTTTCTACTCATTTGAGTTTATTTAGTAAGGTGGAGTCTGTGTTTTCACACCAAACAGCTGTAAAGCTTTGAGGACTGTAAGTCCAGCTATGTAGCACTTATTACAGACTACCGGGGGAACACAGATTTTGCAAAGCTGAGACAACAGTAAGTGTGGACCCTTTTATATGTGTAACAATTTACTGGACATTTGACAAGCACTTACAGGTTGAAGCTGGAACAGACAGGCTCCCCCTAGTGGCTGGTTCCAGTACAGGTTTTAAGTTCCACCTATTTCATGTAAACAAATGGGACATTTTCCTGACTAAAATTAAAAACTCACCTCAGAAATTTTCTTACAGCTGTTGACTTTTTTGATATATATAGTTTTTACCTTGCTGCTGTGTGTTTCAGAGTACTTATAGTTGGAAGTGCTTGAATTTCTAACATGATATTTTCAAGGTTTTCAAAGTGCTTTTTTGCAGATCTTAAAAAACTGCTTTAATAGCATTAAATTATTTGCACTTTCCATCAATGTTACTGGTTTTCTGCACAATAATCAGTAATCGGTTCCAGCTCTCAGAACCAGAATCGGTGCATCTCTATTAGAAACAGTAACTGAAGAATTGGTTTCAGCTCAGTAACATTTACTTCAATTAGACAATGAAGTGAAATAATAGTTTTGAGTAAATATGCATTGTTTATGTGTAAACCATCACCATCATGAGTGGGAAAAAACTCACCTTGAAAGTGTTGGAAAAGTGCTTAAAATGTCTAAATGAATTAATGAAAACAAACAAAAATCACAGTCTTCACAGTTTGGCTCATTATTTTGGTCTGTAGGAAACTCATATTCATTGTGTACTCATCCAGTGTGTCCCCTGCAGCCAATCAGATCAGGGCACTTTAGTTTTATGGATAAATTCCTGGACAGTAATGGGGTTAAGTGAGCCACACTTTGGGAGGAGGAGGTGTGCAAACAGACGTCACAAAGTCATCTAGTAAACACGAGTTAGTGCTTTCACTTCAGGCTGTCTTGTTTCAACGAGTTGACCAATACAGGTCATTACTTTTGGTTCATTATCGCACCTCTTCAGACATCTCAAGGCTGCAGATGGATCACAGTCCATAAACTCTGAAGTTTCTTGTCATCTGAACAAAGTGATTCAGAACTTATTGTGACAGTTGACCTAAAAAACTTCAGTTTTAACATCTAATCAGTCATGAATCATTCCCTAAAATATCACAATTATTATTCTGTTCAGGCTAAAAAAAGACAAAAACAGCAAAAACATGATGAAAAACCCAAGAGTTGGTTTTCACAAAGTTTCTTGCTTCTGTGTTTTTAGATTTTTTGTCAGATGATTCTATGGTTACTAAAGTAGAATTACAATCTTCTACGGACATTTACACAAATTTTATGTAACAAGTAATTTTTTGCAGCGTTGGTTCTTTGTTTTAAAAATCTCTAATATCAACTTTTGTTCCATATTCTGGAATAATGGCAGGCAGTTTTTCATCATCACTGCTTGAAGTTCGTCAGAATTCTGGGTTTTTTGTTTGACTGATCACAAAATCTTAACTTTTTAAACCCTGAATTATCAAATAATTACAACTAAAACATCTTGTTTTACAGTGTTCATCACCAAGCTGTTGGTGGATGGTTGGAGGAGTTCCTCTGGGAGGATGTTTAGGTCCCATTCTATTCTGCTGGCACAACACAGAACTGATGAGAGCGCTCACCTTTTCTCCTCCAGATAATCCTTTTTCCAGATGCTCCAAACAATCATAAAGAGGATTATCAGTTCTCAGCAGAAAACAGAGGCAGAAAACTTTGTGATTCTCATTATTTGGATCAAACATCTGTCAACATTATTGACCAAAAAACCACAGTCTGAATGTGTGGAGTCTTGTCTAACCACGAAAGCATGAATATTAACAATGATGTTGACAAAAATCATCTGCAGAGCCTCGACTGTCACTTCATATTAGCACACTTTGGTAGAATATTATTAATGTGAGAAATCTTTGTGATGCCGGAGCGTTTCCAGCGCCTACGTAATCACTCACGCCGCGCGCTCTAATCATTTATCTAACTTAGAAAGGGAAAAACATAACAGTATCAAACAGGCTTAGTCAGCAGGCTGGTAAATGATCATTACACAAAACATTTCAACAAAACAAACCATCCCCTAATGAGTTCCCATAAAGACGTTTATGATGATGATGATGATGATGAATAATTTTATTTGAACATATCTAAATAACATAAATTTCAGCAAAATAAAATAACAATAATAATGAGAATAATACTTCAATGAGAAAAATAAAAATAAATAAATAAATGAATAAATCTTTTTCTATATATACATATTTATAAACACACACATATATACATACATGTATATGTAATTGATATGCTCAAAGGGAGCAGGAAGAAGCATAAGCTTTTTAATTTCCTGCCCCTTTTCCCGTCTCCCTCACAACTCAAAAGAACAGTGTCCTTATTTACATCATATCATTCTTTATAATCGTCTTTGACCAAATGTCCCACTCACACCTTTACACACAGAATATCTGAGCATCCCTTTTCCCATTTACCCACCTACAACCATACACAGTATTAAACACTCACCACTACACACAATTACAATACACATACCCCATTTCCCTTTACACATGTGTATATACACTGATATATATACAAATATTTTAACACCCCACACCAATCATTGGATCTGGTCCAGTCAGAATCCCTCTTCCTCCCTGTACCTCATGAAAACCATCTTTTTATACCACTTTTTGAACTGGGTCATACTTGGACATTGCTTTAATTCATTATTTAAACCATTCCATAACTTAACTCCTACTACTGAAATAAACAAACTTTTGAGTGTGGTTCTGACTGAAGGCTGTTTGTAATGAAACTCTCCCCTAAGCTGATAGCCGCCATCTCTACTGAGAAACAGTTTCTGAATATTCTCCGGGAGGAGACTCTTTGTTACTTTAAACATCATTATTGCTGTTTGAAACTGGACCAGATCTGAGAATTTAATCATTTTTGAGTTTAAAAAAAGCGGATTTGTGTGATCTCGGTAACCAGTATTATGAATTATTCTTATAGCTCTTTTCTGTAATATAGTTATTGATGCTAATGTACTTTTGTAGGTATTACCCCATACTTCAACACAGTAGTTGAGGTATGGCAGAATCAGAGAGGAGTAAAGAATATGGAGTGAGCTGTAATTCAGAATGTGTTTGACTCTATTCACTCTGTATATGTTTTACATGAGGTTTCCAGCTGATTTTATCATCCATAATTACACCCAGGAACTTGATTTCATTCACTCTCTCAATCTCAGCGCCATCCACCAAGATTTTAATACAACTACTCCTTTTGTTTTTTCCAAAAAGCATGAATTTGGTTTTATTTAAGTTTAATGTTAGTTTATTGAAATCAAACCAATTTTTTAATTGACACAATTCTGAGTTGATATTTTTTTGTAGCTCTTGTAGGTTTTCCCCTGAGCATAGAATAGTGGTATCGTCGGCAAACAGTACTAATTTAAGCATCTTTGATACATTGCAAATGTCATTAATAAATAAAATAAACAGCTTTGGACCCAGAATTGACCCCTGGGGAACACCACAAGCAATGTCCAGACACAGTGATTGATGTTCTCCTAATTTCACAAATTGTTTTCTGTCTCTTAAATAACTCTCCAACCATTGTAATACAATCCCTCTAATCCCATATCTCTCCAATTTGTTAATTAAAATATTATGATTAACTGTGTCAAAAGCTTTTTTTAGGTCAATGAATAATCCTACAGAATGTTTCTTATGGTCTATAGCGTTAGTGATTTCCTCCATCACATCAATCAGAGCCAGTGAGGTTGAGCTGTTTGTTCTAAACCCATACTGACTGCTATTGAGTAATTTGTTTGTATTTATAAATTTTTCTAGTCTTTTATTAAACAATTTTTCCAGAATTTTTGAGAATTGTGGGAGTAGAGAGACTGGCCTGTAGTTTGTGAAACAGTGTTTGTCCCCAGCCTTAAACAGTGGCATCACTTTGGCTGTTTTCATTTGGTTTGGGAATTGACCCGTTTATAAGTGGGAAGGAGTCATGTGTCATTGACTACAACGGTAACGGTGAGCTGGTTTTTACCTGTTCATTTATTTTTACCTGCATGCATCCATCACAGCACTCACACAGTCGGGTTCCTAAGATTTCCTTTCACTTGCATCAACACGATGTTCTCCCAGTGCTGTGCTGGGAGTCGTCTGATTGTTGATTCTCGTGCATGTCGACAACTCAGTGATATTATTGATATGTTTTGTTGTGTGTGGTCTTTTTCCTCAGGCTGAAGCAGTAAATAGATTCTAAACTGAGAACACTCTGTTGCTATTAAAAGCCAGAGAACTGGCTCATGTTGGATACATTGTTAGTGGGAACGTGTCTTAGTTTGGACTTTTGTTGGATTTTCTTGAACTTCATTATGAGTTTAGGTAGTTTTGGTATTCCACTGAGTCATGTTACTGTTTTATTCTAGTAATTCCCATCATGTCCCTTGATGTGTTCAGTTTGCTTTTGTTTTAGTGTCTCAGTTTTCACCTGTTTCTTATTTCCAGTCAGCCCTCCCAGTATAAAAACTCCTTGGTTTCTTCAATTGAGTGTCAGATCCTCCTGTTTTCCTCTGTGTATGTTCCCTGCCTATTTCTTCTTTAAGAGTCCTATGAGTTGTCGTGGGAATTTTGGCTCTTTTCTGGGATCCGGATCATTTGGCTCAGCTTAACAAATTAAAAAATCTTAATTTTTCAGTTCTGAAATATCTCTGCACCTGCTACAACTTGTAAGAAGCCAGCTTTCTTTTCTCTTCATTCTTCCTGAAAGAGCTGGCTCTTTGAGCTCCTGACCACTGATGGGAATTCTGGACCCTCATTTAAAACTAGTGATGCATTGTTTTAAACCAACCTAGCCGTTTGTCACAAGCTGACTTCTGTCTGAAGCCGGTTCTCATTGCTCCCTTGTATGAACCAGAACATAGAGCTGGATTGTTCAGAAACAACACATCACTGCCTCCAGTGTGCCTGCTGTTGAGTACTGTGACACACAGTATAGGGAGGACTTCTGACAAAGCAGGACAGGCCCAAAACACCACAGTGCCTGGCCACCCTGTGGAGGAAACTCATTTTGACCACTTGTATTTGTGATGTTCTTTAATGATCATTGGTGAGGATTGGAATAGATCAGCTGGTAAACTGGTTTCAAACAAACAACATCTGAATTACTATGATAGTGTACGTGCTATACAGCATAAACACCTTGACTAGATAAATACTTGATAGAATGTCTAACTTCTGCCTAACTTCAACAAACTAAGGCCAGAACTGGACTAGGATCACTGGAGACACAAAATTACAAGAAATATTTGTATTATTATTTGGAATCGCACTGAATAGGTACTTATGACACTTTTTGTGACAATGTTTATGAATGGTGGGGTCATGCAGAGCAAATTATGTGATTGCATACAAATCACAACTGTCATGTCTGTGTTCTGTTTCCTGGTTGTGTCGTTGCTCTGTGTGGTTTAGTTACTGTCTGCTCTGTGTTTTTGTTGTTCTGTCCTGTCTTAGTGTTCATCACCCCAGCCCTCTGTGTTTAGTTTGGACTTCGTTTTGTTCCCTGTGTTCCTGTTTGTGTGTTCCTGTTCGTGTTGTCACATTTGTGTTTCCCTGTCACTGCTCCAGCTCTCCTCCTCCTGTCACCCTGTTCCTCCTCGTGCAGTTAATTATCCTCAGGTGGGACTTGTTTCCTTAATCGCTCCCCTCTTGTATTTAAGCTCCCCTTGTTGTTGCATTCTCGGTCACAACCCATATGAAAAATTTACATAGTGCGCCTTTAAAAGGAGCCAAAGATGGCCATACAAATGGAGGGAAAACACTAGTTGATGGTCAGATAGACAGAAACACATTTAAATGAATGGATAATAAATGTGTAAATTATCATGTTGTGTCTGTAGCAGCTATTTTTTGCTGCTCAGTAGCCAGAAAATCTAATCTCAAAATTTCATTTTTATCCCCTCTCACTCCAGTGGTTTAGAATAAATTACCTGTTCACAAAATAGAAAAAGAAACAATTCTTTGCATCATTTCTTTCATACCGTCTAGATTTTAGCATTTTGATTCACAAACCTGGAGGTGAAATCTAAAACGTTCCTGTAGAGGAAACCGCCTCTGCAGCCAATCTGCGATGTGCTGAGTGTTTCTTCTGGGTCGTCTCTGTGTTATTAGCCGATATAGTGGTGTGTGATAGAATAAATGCAGCTTAGAAAGTGAAGGTCAAGTAACAAACACTGCACCTGCTTCACACATTTATATCCAGAATCAGACACCAGAGTCCTGTGAAACGTATTCATTCCTCCTTCTATCCTCCACCAGCTTATTTATGAATCTGTTCAACACAAAGACATTATAAAGTTGGATTTTTAAAACCTCTAAAGTCCTTTTTTATCCTTCGATTCTCTAGATGATGGGATAAAAGTGTTGTTTTGTGGCTTCCTGCTGCCACAGGTTATGACCCATGTTGTGGTTTAAAGCTAATCTCAGCAACCAGATAGGAACTCTTACAAATCCCCAACATCATTTGTTAGGAGTCCAATCAGTGAAACTGCCCTCCAGCACAGGATGATTCCTGCTTACTGGAAAATACCATTTTCTATCCATTTATTGCCTCGGGTTGTGCTCTCTTTCAATCCCACCTACGCCGTCCATCTCCCGGTGTTGGCTCAACACTCCTCCACCAACGCTTTAACTGACCGCACAAATCCAGCTAATTGTCTCCAAACAAAAAAAAGGGGATTTGATGCAATATTGCTGTCACTCTGTGCTCTCTCTCCCTGCAGGCTGGAGCCAGATCCAGAAGGTTCCAGATTCTCCAGCTGTGCTTTAGACTCTCCTACCTGCTGGGCTCCTGCTTGTCCCTGCCTGTCTGGCTGTGCTGAGCGATGAAGATCCCACTGTGGTGCCTGGTGGTTCTGATGGGATGTCTCTTCACCCCTGCACGCTGTGACTGTCAGGGGGAATGCGTGGCCTGTGGTCTGATCCTACAACAGCAACAGCTGCAAGAAGCATTCAATACCATAGTGAGTACATGTGTGTGCCATTGTCGGTCTGTGTAAGTCACTGTAGATGAGATCAACTCGTGTGTTTGATTGGTTTTTGTTACCTTTTCTTGTATAATTACCTATCATGTCAGACCAGTTGACCTTAAAGGGACCTAAGACAAGTTCTAATATAGAGTAGCATCATTTTGTGGTTAGGAGTTATGGTATTAATGTTCTGTTAATGTTAGAAACAAAGTTGCACAACTTGCAATTGGTTTCAGTCTTGGACCACTAACACTTTTTACCCAAGGACCAACATTATAATTATCCAGTCATCTTGCGGTCCACAATTACACAACTGCAAAGGTGTAGTAGAGTGCTGCTAGGCGTGTAGCAGCTGGTACCTGATTGGCTGGTGCCTGATTGGTTGGTACATGCTAAAGTGACCAACACCGCTCTGCTGGTTGCCCTTCAACAACTCCTAGTTAAAGAATGGGATGTCGATCATTACTACATCTGAAGAGAGAAACCAGTTCAATAGAAGCCCCGCCCACCTGCAGACTCACAATGAAGGACCACTTTATTTATCAGTTATTGGACATTATATGTCAAATTTATGTAGTGATGAGAACACGGATAAAGATAGTTTTGTCCACTTCTTTCCTGGGATTGTTCAAATGTTCACTCATCCATCGATCCGGACTCAGGTTAGTTTAGTGGTGTTACCTGTACAGAGGGGAGGGAGACAGGATGACTACTGAGACTAACCAATTCAACAACCAGTACTAGCCAATCAGAGGCAGAGTGGGCGGGGCTTCATACTTTGGTCTGTTGTTGTTCATGGATGCTGTGACCGGACTAATTATATGTTAAATGACCAGAATAAATCAGCTGCTACGCTTTATAAACACAACCTGCAACTAGATAAATATTATCTAGTGAATTTAGAAAAACCGCTCAAAGTCACTTAGTTGCTGAATGCATAGATCCCTATTCTTCAACCAGTAGGAACCAGCATGGTGGAACGACAGTTAAATGTTCTTCATATTTCTATGGTAATCTTGGTCATTTTTCATTAAAAACTGGTAATAAATAAATCTCTTCTGGCTTATTAGTTTGCACAACAATTGCTCATTTAAATAGAGTTAAACAAACCTTTATGAGCCAAGGCTAAAGTTTTAGAGCTTGTGTTGTTGTTTTTTATTGCTGATAAACATTTCTTCCATCACAATTATGCAAAACAATGTTATCATAATGATTATAAAAAAATCTGAGAGTGAATTGATGCTAGAGACCAAACGGTGAACGTTAGCAACCAACAGAGAGCTAATCACAACCAATCAAGACTCAAAACACATCAGACTGAAGACATGGTGTTTTCTAACCCAGATGAACAGAACCATCTCCAATCATTGTTAATGATGCAAACCCACTAAAAGGAATGAGTCACTGCAGTCATTTGCAGCTGCTGTAATGTGGATGATTTAGTGTTGGTGCTGACAAACTGAGCAGGTTGGAATAAATAGAAAAACAGATGCATGATGGGACAACACAGGAGCTGTTTAAGTGTCATGCTGACCAACGTGAGAAATCAGCCTTTCAGCAGGGGATTTCTCTCTGTTCTCAAACCAAAACTTCAACACGGCTCACAACCTCATTCCCAGGCGGTTCCAGGCACGACGCTGGGTAAAAATAGTCCGTGGGCGTCCATGGATGGCCGTAGGACGGCTAATTTAGCTGATAATGATGCAGAGAAAGAGACAGCTGGGACCTTTTTGGGACTTGTAATAGAACTATGTAATTGAGTGCTCCTCAGTATCATCAGGCCTGGCTTACATTGTTGACTGACACATTTTATCAGCTCCTCATTGTGACCGCCGCCTTCCCATTGAGCCGCAGATGGAATCCAGGGAGCAATTCCATTGTTTCCCGCTCCAGATGGAGAGAAGGTGTGTGTGAGGCCGCCGTTGTTTGTTATAATGTCAGGACCCATTGATTTGTTCCTTCACACACCTACACACAGGTGCAGAATCTAATACAAACTGTATAGAAACACACACAGCTCCCCCCTTCTGTCTGCATCCATTAAATCCTGATAGTCTCAAAGGTATATGCCAGCTTTTATTTACATTTGGACTAATTATCTGGGATATTCGGTTTCTGTCTTATGTAGCTCTGTGGTTTTAAAGTGTTTTTTAGTTGTTGTTGTAGCATTATAAATAAAAAGAGCAGCCGAAAACCTGAGGAGTTTCTGCAATTTTCCCAATAAAATACTTATTTTTCAGCCTCTGATTAGACTTTAAAAATGAGTAAAAAAAACATTTTGAGCAAATCCCAAAGGATAAAAACATTCATACCTTGGCGTTTATTTTAAATTGATGGCTCTTCTCTTTGATTAATCATAATGTTTGTGGAAAAATAGAAGATTTACAAAAAGTTTTTTCTGAAAGTTAATGGTCAGAGTCCAGTTGGATCGTGAACTAATGGTTCTAGACAGGAGGTCCATCGACTTGAATGGATTTTATACTAAAAGATGGAGTTTGCTCAAATCAATTAGACGTATCAGACTGTGATGGATGAGTTTGATTTACTGAAGGTTACCTGTGGAGTACCACAAGGGTCAGTGTTGGGTACTAACTTATTTTTAACTTTCCATATGTAATAATAAGTCTTTGAGGTTTACTCTGTTTGCTGATGACATCACGTTATACTGCTCTGTTTTAATCTAAGAGCTTCTATGGAAGGAAAGTTAAAGTGTTAAAGAAGAAATGGTTTGACAGAAATAAGTTTTCACTCAATTACGGCAAATCAAAATGTATAATATTCAGTAAAAAGTGAACAATAAATGAGGTCAAATTTATGACAATATTAAAAAAGTTTATAAAGTCAGATTTTTGGGAGTGACACTTGATTATAAATTGCATTCAAGGGCTTATTATTGACAATGTTAAAGCTAAAATGTCTAAAACAATAAACATATTTTTCCATATTTTGTATTTAGCTTTGGGTACGTGTTTCCCCACCGAGCTGCACTCAGACCAGCTGCAGCTCAGAGCTCAGCTGACCTAAAGCAGCTGATCTTAGACCAGAGATTCTCTCAGTCTCTCTGTTCCAGCTGTATCCTCTAATCAGGCTAAAGTCATCGTTATAGGGATTTTCTGCCCCACTTTGCTCATGATGCAACTCATCTAACTGCAACACCTGGATGTAGTAATTGTTCATCCTGTGTCTCTGGTGTTTCCCAGCATGCCCACTAAGTGTTGCCATACAGACTGATACCAGTAGAAACATAAGCATACGCCAGACAGGAAGCTGGTGTGCACATTTCCAAGGTCATAAATCTGCTGTTTTGTGTGGAAAAGGGCAACTCCAGGATTCTGTGTATGGACGTTTGCTACATGAGGCTGCTGTGTACAGTACAGTATAATAAACAGAGGAGCTGTTCACCATATGAGCCATCAGGATGTGATGGGTGTAAATGGGATGTCCTCTGGTTGTCTTGTAGTTGTTTTAAGCTGCTTCCACACTAGTCTGGTCCATAACTACATTCTTTCCCTTGGATTTTCAACCTCGTTTAGGCTGATGTGAACGGTTAACAGAGAAAAATACGTGTTTTAGTTTATTTGCTAGCAAAGCTTGTCAGGATTTGTTTGAAGTGTGCGCCTGGAAATCTGTATAGAACCAAATAGTCATACCGCTTTGCTTACCTATAAAACACAAATGTGTGCAATCAATCAATGGATCTCAGTTGTTATAAAATTAGATTAAACTAGATAAGACATACTGGTTTAAGTGGTTTTGGTGAAATAGGATAAACTTTTGCTTTGCTAAATAAACATGAACACTAATAGGCCTCCCTTCTTCTTGCCAGTTATCTCATTAACACGCTTAAAGTCAAGACTTTTCTTCACCGTGAGCTAAAAGATTAAATGAAGTAAGTTTATTTAAAACCCTGCCATTAAACTGTGGATCCAAACCAACCTTGTCCTCTGTGTATGAACACTGGCCTGAACACACACACACACACACACACACACACACACACACACACACACACACACACACACACACACACACACACACGTTTATCTCCTCTCACTCATGAACTCTTTTAGATTGCTCCATTGATCTGACGTAGAGAATCCCCTGGTGCGCTTATTTAATTTACGATGGATAATTAATTTCCGTTGATAGCTTCACTGGAACGCCTCCTTCTCCAGTTGCTTTGATGCGAGCAGGTTTCCTGATAACAACGCAATTTATCTCGTTAGAGCGAGATTTGATGAGTAAATGGGATTTAATTCTCAGCTTCAAACAAAACTAACCCAGAGAGCTCAGTAGGTCAGGAAAGTTACGAGAAGTGGATGCATACAGCTTTTTACCTCACATACAGTATGATGCTGGAAGGAGGACTAGTACATTTGCTAAACGGGTATAAACCAGTTGCCTGAGAGGTTTTCTGATTCTGATACGTCCTTCTTTTCATTCTGGTTCGGCCGCCGTCCATTTAGAAATCTGACATGAAATCAAAACGTCAAATACGATGACAAGAAGACAGGAAAGTCATTACAACTGCTCGACGAGCCCCGTCCGTGTTAAAGAGTTCAGCTCTAAAACATCACATTACAGTAAAATTCAAACCACAAAAACGTCATTATTGGAACTGAAGAGCCAATCGAAAATAAACAGTTATCAGCAGTGGACATCATTTACCTGCTGTCCTTCAAACCGCCTCGTAATTTCTTCCAATTTTGTGCCGTCAATCATTTGCAGGAGCAGATTTCACGCTTGTCAAATGATGGATGTCTCATATTGGCTCAAACTTTCTGTATATGCTGAAGACAGCAGGAACAAGGGCCATTAACCCCCGTGACAGGAAGACCATCGAGTCTGGAGTCGAGTAAAGTAATTTGATTACATGACGTTCTATATCCACAGCCTTTTATTCTTAAACAAATACAATTAAAGGCTTTCTTTTTGTGTTAGGTATAAATACTATTCTTTTAAAGGTGTGGTTTACTCATTTATTTAATACATTTGCAGTGTTGTCTAGTGTAAATTGATGCCTTATGAGTCATTTTTATAAAGAAAAAAGCTGTGATGCTTCTATTCTCTGATGCAGATGTCTGCTGGAAACAGCAGGATTCCTCATTATTATTAACGATAAGCACAACCCTCGCTTCTGATTGGCCTTACGTCTTTGAGCCCGAATCCGAGGATGAAGGAGAGGAATAGTAAAACCTACATGTGAACTTACATTTTCCCCTAAAAGAGCAGAACGTTAATGTTGTTCGTCATCATCAACTTACAATGAGCAGAATGTGAAACGAAGCTGATGTGACACCTGAACTGGACTCAAACCCAGGTTGTAAATTTAAATAAAATGATATTTTTTACTGGCCAATAGGGCCCCCAGACCACACGAGGCCCCTAGACTCAATCCATATCTAGCCTGTGCATCAATCCAGGCCCACCTGTGGGGCGACGTGAGCCAAGATGGGCGAGATCATGAATGCAACTTCGCAGAGTGACGTAGATTTGCGAGGTTTTTCATATCCTAGTGTTTCACCCTCTATTCTCTATCAGAAGCTAATGCTGGAGATCCACGTGACATGCATGAAGCTCAGACTGACCAATCAGAAAAAAACATGAAAAAAGTTATTTCAGTAAACCACCCTTTAATTTGTGTTATTAATTAAACCATATTAATTATCATCAGTATAGGATCAGAGCTGCAGTGCTTTCTGAGAAACAAGATTTAAATGAATATTTGCATGATGTTAGTGAAATGTTCAGGTGTTGCTTGTTGGGATTTTAGTTTTGGAACGCTGGAGCTGTGTCCGTTTTCTACATTGATCTGGTTCCTGGTTGGACTCCTCCAGGTCTGGTCCTGGTGTTAGACAGGACCTCGAGGTGTGGAGAGGAGGCTGTCTGTCTGGTTTGGGAACATCAGGGTCTCAGCTCTGCTTTTTGAAGATGACGTGGTTCTGTTGGTGTCTTTAAGCCATGACATTTAACATGCAGCTGGGAGATTTTCAGTTAGGATGTTCAAGCTTGTTTTGTTGGTGAGTGATGGTGGGATGATGATGAATCGATGCTTCGTCTGCAGTTATGAGGGCGTTGCTCTGGTCTGTGATGAAGAAGGAGGAGCTGAGCCAAAAGACAAAGCTCTGGATTTACTGGTTATTTTATGTTCCAACCCTCACCAGTCATGAGATATAAGTGGATGAAATGATCTTCCTCTGTAGGGTAGCTGGGCTCAGCCCTATAAGGGGAGGAGTTCCATCATCCAGGGGGAGCTCAGAGCTGGAAATGAAAGAGCATGGCTAAATGTGGGGAGCACCCCTTAAAGATTCGCCCAAAGCATTCGACCATCCATTTTCATCCACTTATCACCGTCTGGGGGATCCCAAAGCATTCCAGGCCAGAGATTATTCCTCTAGTGGGTTCTCGGTCTTCCTCCAAGTGGAACTTGCCTGAAAAATCTCCAGACTGAGACAACTAGACATCCTAATCAGACGGCTGAACCTCAGCTGACAGACCCCCAGGGTGAGGAAGCTCTCCA
The DNA here is from genome assembly GCA_006937965.1 of Callopanchax toddi. NCBI lineage: Eukaryota > Metazoa > Chordata > Actinopteri > Cyprinodontiformes > Nothobranchiidae > Callopanchax > Callopanchax toddi. Next base: position 47,185 of record SSNR01000128.1, read on the forward strand.
CCTTATCCCGGGTTCTAAGGCTGAGCCAGACCACTCTACAGAGGAAGGTTGTTTTGGCCTCTTGTATCTTGGATCTTGTTATTTCAGTCATAATCCACAACCTACGATCATAGGTGAGGGTTGGAACCATGCTGGACTGGCCATCGGCCATGCCGGGCATTTGCCCGGTGGGCCGATGGAAATTTTGGGCCAGCATCTCACTGGTAGTCAGGGATCCAAGTTTAAAGATCATATTATATTCCCTCGCCTCACTTTCCTCTGCTTATTTGGGTCTGGGTCTCTGGGGCAGCATCCCAACTAGGGAGTCCCAGACCGTCCTCTCCCTGGCCACCTCCACCAGCAGGACCGCAAGGTGAGATGTACTGTCTTCAACATGTCCTGGGTTAACCCGGGGGCCTCCTGCCTGCAGGATATGCCCGAAACTCCTCCCCAAAGAGGCATCCAGGAGGCATCCTGAAAAGATGCTGGAACCACCTCAGCTGGCTCCTTTTGATATGGAGGAGCAGCGATTCTACCTCGAGTCCCCCCCTTAATGTCCAAACTCCTCACCCTATCTAAGGCTGAGCCCGGCCACCCTGTAGGAAACTCATTTCAGCCGATTGTACTTGTGATCTTGTTGTTCTGTCATTACTCAAAGCTCATGACCACAGGTGAGGATTGGAGCGTAGATCGATAGGTAAATTGGGGGTCTTGCTTTCTGGCTCAGCTGCTTTTTCACAACAAACCGGTTCAGTGTCCTCATCCGCCTGTCTCACTCCCTCCTTCCTTCACTTGTGAACAAGACCCCGAGATACTAATTCTCCTCCACCTGAGTCGGGACCTCCCTCCTGACCCAGAGTAGGCAAGCCGCATGGTCTCAGATCTGGAGGTGCTGATCCTCATCCCGACTGCTTCAAACCCAGCTTTATGGACCTCCCCAGCAAGAGCTCAAGGTCAAAACCTGATGAAGCTGAGAGGACCACATCATCTGCAAAAGCTATGACTTCTTTATATTTATGTTCCTACAGCTGACTGCTGTCTGATTAGTTGGTTTTTTATTAGTAAGTGGTTTAAAGGTATGAAGTGGTGTTTTATCTGTTATTTATCAACAGACAGGACCACACCCACTGGTGACATCACTCAATGTGGGCAGTCTCTAGAAACAGGAAGTAGTCCTCTGACTGAGTGTTACAACCAGTTATTACATTCAGGGTTCAAACCCCTTTTCAAAGAGCCTGGTTGGTTTAGATAGCTTTTCCCCTACAACAATGAAATCATCATTTGAAAACTATTTTTTATTTACTCAGGTTCATGATGTTTCCTCTTTCCTCTGCAGGTGTGTCTGTTGGAGTGCGAGGGTCACGTCTCCTCTTCACTCACATGGGAAGTGTGTAAACGCGCGGTAAAGCTATCCCATCATCCCTCTCTTTCTGGAGAGGACAGTCTGTTTAAGAGAGCGGGCGAGGAGCTGGAGCTGACCCCTCCTGACCTGAACGCTGACAGAGAAGTGCTGCAGTCCGCAGCAGCAAAGCCGTTCCAAGACAATGATCAGGATGAGGCAGCCTTCCTGCAGCGCGGCATCCAGTATGACTCATCGCTGCCAGAGTCCTCGGAGGAGGGGGGGAGCCTGCAGGGTCTGGGCCTCAGTCTGACAGAGGAAGACAGGGAGGAGACAAACTCCGAGAGTGACGCCCAGCTAGAGGAGGACCAGAACGGCAGCTCAGAGGGTGTCACCTTATCCAAACGCTTCGGCGGCTTCCAGAGGGGGCGCCACGGCTACAGGAAGCTGATCGGCTCGCCCATGAGGCCTCTACAAAAGCGCTATGGTGGGTTCATAGGTGTCCGGAAATCTGCCCGGAAGTGGAACAGTCAGAAACGCGTGAACCAGCTGCTGAGGCAGTACCTGGGCATGAGGAGCAACCGCAGCGGCAGGTTCAACAGCATCCCCGTGACTCGAGTCTGGAGGCAAAACAAACTGTAAACGTCTTTCTGTTGGCGTCCCAGAGCCACGCCCCGGTTACCTCAACTCACCCATCGGTTTTCTGTTCAGCAGGTCTTTGAGTTTAAACTGTGATGTCAGCATCGTGATCAGAACAAAAGACTCCATCTCTCTGCACCTCTCTGTGTCTCTAAGTAACAAAGAATGTTTTGATCGTGATGTCCTCCTATTGAGCATATCTACATGCCATTCTGTGAAATAAAAGAATTAGAGAAGTGCAATTGAATATATTTTTGTGTGTCAGTAAAATAATAAAATTGAGCCAAATGATTGGGAATGTGGTCGACTGCAGCGTTTTTCAGACCTACTGAATGCATTTTCATACATGGATGGATGGATGGATGGATGGAACACAGGGTCCTGCAGCTTTTTACTCTCTGTAGGTTGGATGGGAATGGACTGATCCACCGCTTTAAAAAGGCGTTTGCAGATTTGGGACTAAACCTCGTAGATGTCAGAGCAGATACGAGTAATTAAATTGGAACCAGACCCACTCTGTGTTTCTGAGAGTTCAACTAGATGTAAATAAAGTTGGACTTTGAAACTACTGAAACACAAATTGTTAATTACTGGTATGAGACTCCAATGTTCTGCTTAAAGACATTTCATTAAATCAACACAATAGAGATAAAATTGGTTTTCTGAACTTTATAAACTCCAACAAACTCCTGAAAATCACTTTAACAAAAAAAAAAAGGTTTGTGTTGCCAGAATCTAAAAGGCTTTTCTTCTTCCTGCTGTTTTTACATAGTGGGTTTCAGGAAATGATCCTGAGCAGCTCCTCACAGTGGAACAACAGTGCCCTCTAGTGTTTGAGCAGAGTGATCTCAGACACTGATATGCTTGCTGAGCAGAAGCTGAGATGATAAAATATTATAAAATTGCACATTTGTAGTAGATATTTAATAAAATACTAAGAGAGAGAGAGAAACAGTTTTTCTAGTAATAATTATTTGTGTTTAACATCCTGTTCTTACTCCTAAGACCCAATAAGACTCAATCTTAGCAGCTTCAGAGGTTAAACCATCCATTTCAAAAATGTTAAAAAACAAAAAAACTATAAATTTGCATTAGAAAAGGGCTAATGTGGCTACTGGACAAAATGACAACATTGAATTTGTAATAATCTAAACAAAGACAAAACATCTAAAGAGTACAAAGATCAAAAGAAATGTTAAAGCTGCTGCCAGTGACTCATTAGGGTTACCGTGGTAACCAGCAGTGGATCATTAAGGTCACCATGATAACCACACACCTGTCAGCAAACATAATGAGAACCAGACAGGAAAAACTCAAAAGTAAACAAACACTGTGAAAACTGGACGTTATTTTAAAAAGTGAACATTACTGAAATGCTTCTGATGGTCACAAATAGGAACTTTATATTTCTAGTGTTTGATTTTTGAGATTGACAAATTAAATAGTCCCTAGCTTTTCAGTTTGGAGTAAAATATGCAGAACGTAACGTGCGAACTGTGTGAGAGCCACAGCACGTGAAGGAAGACAGAAAATATCTACATTTTGATATATGTGCTACAAATGTTGCAGGAAGTCTGCAAAAATGTTCAAATGTTTGACCCTTTAAACAGCTCCGGCTGGGTTAGATTGTCGTTGTGTCCTTGGGCAAGACACTTCACCCAACTTGCCTACTGGTGGTGGTCAGAGGGTCTTGGAGGGCGCCGGTGCATGGCAGCCCCCGCCTCTGTCAGAGTGTCCAAGGGCAGCTGAGACTACAACGTAGTTTATCACCACCAGTGTGTGAGTGTGAATGGGTGAGTGACTGTTCGTGTTGTACAGCGCTTTGGGGTGTTCTGCACTATAGAAAGCGCTCTATAAATACAAGCCATTTACCATTTATGACACCAAATGTCAGTTAAACACTCAGTGGACAAATCTCCAAAACTCATCAAGCTAAAACTTTTGTTTAAAATCTATAAAAGATATGAAAATACCAGGTCCAACTTCCTGTGACTCATCTAGACTTTGAATGTGAAGTCTACCGGAGCTCTAAAAGTGGGCGGGGCTTTCTCACTTTTCTCCTATTGTTGTTTATGGGTAAATATCTTAGTTTTTTGTTGATTTTGTTGACGTTGTACAATGTAGCGCTACCAAAAGTCCTAGCGCTCTATTCTGAATTTTGACCGATAATTTGCACGCTTCTTTTTTTGCACAACTACTGTCTAATTTAAAGTTAGAGCCTATTTAATTAGGCGTTTTCAACAAATCAAGACAGCACAAGTCGAATTTAAACATCAGGCTTTGACTGAAGGAGCAGTGATTTAGTCTGGATCCAGTCCATCCTACTGAACGGCTTCAGAGCAGAGTGGTGAATCAACGGTCTGCTGTGGGTCGTGTTGCTACAACTCAGCAATGTTTCTGCTTCATAAACAAACAACAAAACACGAATGTTAATTTGTTTTTCCATCACGACCGGGTGGAATCCATTATTTTGCATCTTAATAGAGCTGAAGTGTTTACTGGTGTTCGATTAAAAGATACAATTATTGATGCTAATGAGAGTGTGGGTGATTGCAGAAGTGTTATTTAGGAGGTTGTTTCTGGTCGACACAGAGTGGATTTTGTGAGAAGTGTCCATCTCAGACCACGTGTTTGACATTTAACCATCGTTCATACAAAGTATGTAAAGAAAAGAAAATGACAATAAACTTGTTTGCTACTCCCATTTGTGGACTGTGGTGCAGAAAGAGCAACAATCTTTAAATTCTCAGTGCTTTTTTTTATTTATTGTGTTTGACAATATATTTCCTCTAATACAAACTCGTCCCCCTAATGTTTGTCCCCCTGCCATGGTTCCATCCCATCACTGATAATTAACACTGGTTGTGTGTCACCACGCTGGACAGGAAGGGACTCATGGGAGGAACCTGGTTGAGTCAAACCAAATGTAGCTTATTCGTGTGAGTTAATATTCCAACAAAGTGCCAAAAAACATTAAAAAAGGAGATCAGTCAGCCCCAATACATGGGCTAAACAAGACAAAAAAAAAAAGGTATAAAATACTCGTACGCAACTGAAAACACACAATATAATGTACATCATCACCACTGTGTGACCACTGGAAGAAGACTGGAATCAAGAAAACAGCCAAGTCTAATGAGACAGTGGAGCTACAGGAGCATAGTATGACCTTTGGATAGAAAGGAGGCGGGGCTTAGCACATCACATGGTCATAGTCAGTCAACAGCACCATCGCAGACTTCAGTTTTCAGGAGTTACAAAGATACAATAGAGTTCATTTGCATTCCTTATAGGAACAAAAAAAGAAAGAAAAAAACATGTAAAAAGTTGTTTTTCTTGGAGGCTCTCAGGCCCTGATTTAGATCCTTTTCTGATAAAAGTTCATCTGCCTCCTGTTCTAGTCGGGGAAGCGCTGGCAGGCCTTTTTCCAGCGGCAGGCCGTGCACCACTGTTCCTTGCGCTCCACTCCGTACACCTTACGACATTTCTTGGCTTCCCCGCGACCTTTCCTGCAGGATAATAAAACATTTTGTAAATGATTCTTCTCGTCTTGAACCAGAGGAAATCTGATGAAGCGAGGTGGGTGAGCGGTAATACCTGAAGGAGCAGTGAGTACGGGAGGGGGACGCGCTCATTGGCTGCAGCCGGTTCTGCTGGAGCCACTGTTCCCCGACGCTGACGGACCGACACCGGGGTTTCACCATCTGAGGAGACAATTTAAAAAAATAAATAAAATCTGTGGGTGTCTGAGTATCTAGAGACTCTATCTCTTTAACAGGATTAATGCTTTCCTCAGAAACATCCAGTATCAAATCCTTTACATGCCTGCTGCCCTCTGGTGGACGATAGGTGGCAAATACCAAGTTTTAGCCCCATTTATTTTTGTTGTATTATCTGAAAAAACTAATCGAGTTCACAGACATGGCTTCAGACCGATACCTGATACTGGTATTTCTGCATCCCAATAAAATACAAATAAAAATTATTTAATGTATCAGACTTTAAAGGGCTAAAAGTGATAAACTGTTGGGTTAGATTAATTAAGAATAATTTGTTAGTTTTAAGAATTCTAGACTTTTGTTTACCCCATTGGCAGATCTGTTTGCTCAAATCTAGAAAATTTTACCATATTTAAGAAGATTTGGCTCATTTCAAATAGGGCTGTAGGAAAATATTTTCATTTCAGACTAAAAATAAGATAAAAAGTCTAAAAACAAGGCTTTAGAAAACCTTCTTAGAAATCGGTTTTTGCAGCATTAGATTGGATCTACCAGGATAACTCCTCCTTTAACTGGTCATTACTGCCTGTACAGGTAGATAACAACACAAAACACCCACCTGAGAGTTGGTGTGGCTGGACATGGAGGGGGAAGGAGTCCAGCTCTGAGTACAGGGGCTCCTGGTGGACACAGACACCTGGACAGGGCTGCAGGCCTGCAGGCCGACAAAAAACATCATTTTCAAGTTAATCTGGTTCTTTTCCAGGTGTTTTGTTCTTAATAGTTCTTTGAGGTGAACTGGGATCAGCTGGCAGCTGCAAAGAGCTCGTCTCCTCCACGTTAGCCAGACGGCTGCAGAGACAACCCACCTCAGGATTGTTATTCCAACCGCCTGCTGCAACAAACAACTCAAACGTTGCCTTTTAATGATCACTTCCTGTGTGGTTGCACCCATTAACTCTGCACCACCACCACCCCCCCCCTAGTGTGGCTATCTGAGAACACGAGCTCCAGCGTTCCCATCACCCCATCTCACAGAGCGCCAACATAGAAAACACAACGCAGTGCAGATTTCTCCTCATCAGCACCATCAGAAGAAAACGTGCAGCGCTGTGGTAAGGAAGTTCAAACCACACAAACAGCAGCTGAGCCACCACTTTTCTTCATGAGGAAATTCAACAAAAACATCACACTCATGTCGTATGGATAACAAACAAACTGGGCTTGTTTTAAACTGGAAGTTTTAAAAAGTCCAGAAATGTCGGAGTGTGTATCTGGTCCTCGTGTGTGTGTGTGTGTGTGTGTGTGTGTGTGTGTGTGTGTGAGGACTCGGGCCGTGCTGTTTGCCTTCTGCAGGCTGCTGAGAGTCCGCTCTCCATGAGTCGACAGCTCGCTGTCTCACTGTCACAAAGCATCCATTTAGGGGCTCGGCGGCTCGGGGTAAATGCAGGTCACCAGTGAAATGCGCTGCTTTGTGGTGCATAAACAACGCTGCAGCTCATTGGCTTGTTAGAGGGAGTCTGTCTGGGGGGAGACCGAGAAACGGGGACCTCTGAAACCGCAAAACAACCACGAAACATGAGACTCCTGCACAGAATCACAAGTGAAACGACGTTCATGCAGCAAAGCAGCAACTCCAACCTGTAATGTGGAACTAAACACCAACATTAAAAGAAAGTGACCATTTAAAGAGCAACTCTGATTAGATTATTAAAAACTACAAGTACCAGATTTCTGATTAATTTGAAGTAAAAACTTCCAGGTGTGCTTAGTGAAGTCACAGACCAGGAATAAGGTACTGGTTTTTACTGCTGCGGTGACGGTGCATTCACTGACAGGACAAAAAATAATTCAAATCAACCTTTTGAGTCTCAGCTTGGCCGATGAGCAGATTCTGATCACCAGATGATGTTTTAATGTTTAATTTCCCCATGAAGACACCCACCTGATAAAGATGCTCGGAGTGGATCTGCCAGAAGCTGCTGGGCGCCGACTGGCTGAGCGGACTGGGCCTGCTGGGGCCGGGTCCAGAGCTGGAGTTAGACCTGGGCCTGTGGGCCACGGGGATCTGGAGCTCTGAGCCTGAGGGGGGACCACACAAGGCCCAGCTGAGATGAGCGTTAGACGCCTGACCCAGACTGTGCTGGGCCGGCGCTGGACCTGGAGATGGACCGGAGGCTGAAACTGGATTAGAACCAGCCTCCACACTCTCACAGCAGATCTTGGTGTAGTAGAAGTCCTCCTCCCTCTGGGACTGATCCGATCCACTGCTGCAGAAACAAAATGGTGACTGTGTGTTAGCAGAACTCACCGTGGCCCAGATACAACGCCTCACCGGGTCAGAGCTCTGAAAATCTCTCTACAAGCTGAACATTTGATTCCCTCCTGTTTTTTTAATGCTGAAATGGTTTCAGGGCCAAACTGTCTGGTTTCCTCACCTGTTCAGACTGGAAAGTGGTCAAACGGTGAACACGCATCCTCTAAAACCAGACCGCTGTAGACCACCACCGAACTGAAGAGATGGAACGTTCCTTATTTATAACACATTAAAACTGGATGATGTGTCTGAGGCTCCACAGGAATCCTACAGCGCAGCTCGTACTCAGCCTCGCGTTTGATTTGAACTGAGGATTAAACACTTCAAAAGCTAATTATGCTGGGTTTTTACACCTCCGTCAAAATAAAAGTCAGGCTCTTTCCAGGTGAGTTTTGAAGGTTTTCCAGCTCCTGATGTTGGTGATGATTTACACATAAAGAGATTATTTCACCTCCTCGCCTCGTCAAAGTAAATGCTTTTGTGCTGAAACCAACTTTTAGGCAAATTTTAAATAAAAATCCACTCATTCTGGTTCTGGGGACCAATATGGATCACTGCTCTGACCTGCTGTTTATCTCAAGGAATATTTTTTTCACAAACTCAGATCGTCACAACTTCACAAGCTCTTTTTGACACTTTCCTTAACTTCCACATGGATTAATTAGTGCCGAGTGGAGTTCACAGGCCGGGAAAAATGTCAGACTTTTCATTGATGTTGGTGGGTTTACAGACAGGAAAGAAAAAAGAATAAAAATCAACTGTTTGGGTCTCAGATTAGAGCTGCTCACCGATCAAACTGAATATGGACCGACTCTGATCAGCTGACTTCTTGATGCATCTCTAGCTTCAAGCATTTATTAAAAATTCAAACGCTTTCAAAACCTTAAAAAACAACAACAACAACATGTTGGAATTCAATCATTTTTATGGATTTCAAGCACTCAAAAGAACCCTGATTATAGCAACAAAAGTCCAAAAGAGTCACAAATGAACTGATTTAGGGAGAAGATCAGTTTGATTTTAGAGTGAATTCCTTCCTGCTCTGTTTCCTTTAGTCTTTGATGAATCAGAAACATCCTGATTGTTAACTCTTTACGGGAGGAACTGGAGTCAAACATTTAGTAAACTCACCCCAGGTGCGTCACTCGGATGTGGCGCTTTATTCCCACTGAAGACGTCAGGACCTTCCCACAGCCGGGCCACAGACACTTAAACACACACCTCAGAGAGCTCTGAAGGACCAATAACAGTCAGAACAGGGTCTAGATCAGAACAGGGTCTAGATCAGAACAGGGTCTAGATCAGAACAGGGTCTGGATCAGAACAGGGTCTGGATCAGAACAGGGTCTAGATCAGAACAGGGTCTAGATCAGAACAGGGTCTAGATCAGAACAGGGTCTGGATCAGAACAGGGTCTAGATCAGAACAGGGTCTGGATCAGAACAGGGTCTGGATCAGAACAGGGTCTAGATCAGAACAGGGTCTAGATCAGAACACGATTCTGTGTTCCAGACTGTACCTTTGGCTTTTTGGCAGTAAGCTCCTCCCCCTGCTCCGGCTCCATGTGCATGCCTTCATCCGGGCTGCTGTCCACCTCGGTGACAGACGGCGAGGGGGCGGGGCTAACGTTGCCGTGGTCCCAGCTCCAATAACCGCTGCTGCCGCTGTCTGACAGCTCCCCTCCCCCACTCTCCATGTCAACTGATGAGGATGATCCAGCTGGAGGAAGATCCACTAGTTTAGTTCCAACTTTTTTACTTTCTCTTTGATCTTTTTTACTTTCATAATTTACTTTTAACAAAGGCTACATTTTCTTTTTCTCAGTTTTTCTAATATGCAAGTCATTCTTTCTTTCCGTTTTCTGAGTTTTATTAACATTTGCCTACAGGTTTTTTCCCCTTCACGCTTGGGTGCTACTGATTCTTCTGCCTGAAGGAAAGAGGGCGGGTCTGGTTGGGTCTATCAGGTCCTTTGCTCAGGTTCTCGGTCCTCTAGAGAGGTCGTCGTTGGTCATTTCTAATGTGTTTCTTGTGTCGTGTTGTGTGTTTTAAACTTTTTTCTGTCACGTTTGTATTCCTGAGTGGTTGTGCGACTGGATTGTAAAGGGTTAACAGATTACTGGTTACTGCTGAAGCACTTTAAACGACTCATTTATAGTCTTAGATTTAAATCAGCGTTAATGATAGAAAACTGCCCAGTGATACGTTATTTTAACCATTCACAGACAAACGGGCCTTTCAGGGGAGGTTCTTAAAGAGACACTAATTAAATGATGATCTGTTTCACCCCTAACGTTTGATAAAGTGCAGTGGGTCAGACCTGGACCAGGATCGGTCTGTGGAGGGCTCTGGACCACGGGGCTACAGGACAAACTGGTCAAAACCATGGCGGCCATGATCTCATCCATCTCCACGGACTCTGGGCTCCTGAAACTGGAGATGACACAGAGGAGCATGTTTAGATGTTGTTGGTATTCAGATCCCAGTAACAGCGCCTCCTGGGCCGTCTCTGACCTGGATGGCGTCTCTCTGGCGGCTGACACGCCGCTGAGGGGCACTGCGGTCCCAACGTGCTGCAGGGGAGCAGCTGGGTTGCCCCAGGTGGACATCCTGGTCTTGTGGTGGCTACTCTGAGTGTTCAGCTTCTGCAGACAGGAAGTGACATAATTCCTGTTTAGCCTGGTTAAGTTAAAACTCAGATTAACATTCATCTTAGGGGACAGCTCTTCTTATTTTCGTTTGATTATTTCTCTCTGGGGATAAACGACGTGTTCCATCCATCCTCTCACCAGAGACTGCTGCACATCCTGCGGTTCCAGCGGGCAGGACGCCGTCCCACCTGGACCCGCTCCAGCACTGTCCTCTGGTCCCATAGCTGCCATGGTGCTGCTGCACACAGTGAGGGGACTCAGCACAATCAGACAAGATTCCTACCAGAGATCCAAGCAAATAAAAGAAAATCAATCAGGGTGGAAACGATTCATCGAATTATTTTAAATCACACACATGAACTGATTTACTAATATGGAACTTAAAGGTCCAGGAACCCAGAGTTTTTCTGTCCCTCAGTAGTAAAGAAATATTTTCTCATGACCAACAGCTGTGAGGTCTGGTGACTGGTAGCTTTTATATGAAAATGGAATCCAGCACAGGACGCAGAATCTCACGGAAATCACTCAAATCGGTGAGTAGGGAAATATACATAGTAGTTTCTGAGGTGTTTTGACCACTGCAGCCACCGTACTCCAGCTCTCCTCTCCACACACAGAAAAAAACACTCCTGCAATGACGAAAAGCCTCACCGAAACACCAACATCCTCCAAAATATCAAAAAATGTAAAGCTTAGTGCAGAACAAAACCCACAACACACAGTCGACTGGATGCCAAAGAATACACGTGACGAGCAAAGAGTCACATCAGAAACAGGAAGAAGATGCAAGCTAGCAAGAAACATTGTGGACCATTCAGCTAAATGAGTAGGAGAGAGGCGTCCTTCAGTGGAGACAGGTGGAGGAGGTTAAAATGAACAGAGGTCCTGCTCATGATGATCTCTAAAGGATTTTTATTTTACAAAATATCTGAGATTCTTTGTTTTGCACATAAAAAAAAAAAATCGTTATCCTTAAAAAAATGACAGGTGAATAATAGAGTTAACACATCTGTGAGTTTAGGAAGAAATAAAGTTTTTCTGCATTAGAATATTATATTAGCCATTAGTAAATCTATACACGTTTGCATCAGACTGTTTAGTTTATGATGCAACCGCACATAAAAACTAAATGACCTTTTTTTCTTTTAGGTACAAGAACTTATTTTCTTACATTGGCTGTAGAATCTGCAGAAACCTTGTTCAGTTTTTACTTTCAGACAAAGAAAAGCGTCAAGAGGAGCTTGTGATTTTCACATATGGGTGCTTTATGCATGAGTGATGGTTTGTAACAACTCCCACCATCCTGCACCTCTGCAGCACCACAGGTGGTTGGGAAATGATTACAGGAATTTGAAGAAACGTAAAAGAAAAACAACTTGAGTGGATTTAGTTAATGGCTAAACCAGATCTTGATGCAGTTTGGTTGTCTTTTACCCATGAAGCATGTGACTGATGACTCGTTCCACGAAAGTAATCTGATGTTAGGCTGGATTTCCTCTGACCTGTCGCCTAAAGAGGGGAAACGCTGCACTGAGCCGCCGCAGGAACAATCCAGTGGGAAAAAAGGGAAACTTAAAGCAAAACAAGGTGTTTCTCAGGTTGTTTTGTTTTTGAATTCTGACACAATATGTGGATCTTGTGTTTATGATTGTGTAGTAACTATCAGCAAAAAAACTGTTGATGGAGCCATTAAGGTGCAATGGCTAAATGTAAACAAACAATGCTGTGGAAAATACCCCCCCTCCCAAACAGATCTCTTCTGTTTATGCTGACTAGTCACACAATTTTCAGTATCAGACAAAGATAACTTGAGTAAATATAAGATGGAGCATTCAAATGATGATTTATTTTATTAAAGGAACAAACCATCCTGGTCCTGTGTTAAAAAGTAATTGCCTCATTTGTTAAATCATGAATTAATTGTTATTAACTATCATAAAAATGATGAAACACAGCAAAGAAAAACAAAGACGACACTATTTAGCTAACAAATATTTGACAAATAAGCATTCCAAATGAAATAACGTTAAACAGAACAGCCTAAACCCATATAAATCACTTAATTATTTTAAAATAAACTTTACTTGTATCTCTGTGTTTTATCGCCATGTGGAAGTTGTGTATTCCTTGAAAACATGTGGCCAATTGTGTGTCTGGTCGGGGAGAGGAAAAATCTCCAGTTCTTTTCCATGCACTCAAACGCAGCACAAAGCCCTAGTTCCCTCAGCTCTCCGCCAATCAGCGATCAGCGTCAGTAGTAAACAAGCGCCATAGTGTGGGTGGAACGAGGCCTCTGATTGGCTGAGCGCTGGTTTCTCGGGCACACACCCCCGGTCCAACAACGTGTAGTGACACGAGTTTTGCCGGGAGGGACCGAGTCGAACGGTGAAACACGGCTGAAAATACACGATTTTAACAAATAAAGTCACATCAAACCACCCCGGAAAGTTATATCGCGCAGCATAAACGAGGAGGAGACACTGCGATGTGTAAACAACGTAGTGGAGTTTAAAAAGAAAACAAAAACAGGCATAAATAGCGCCATTTTGATGCTGCTTATGAACAAACATTGCAAATATTTTAGTGAATACGAATTTAGACGAATATTTGCGTTTCTAAGCTAGTTTCTATCAGATGTACACGACGATTGGGCTTGAATGTATGCAAAAAAGGTCATTCGAAATACAGAAAATGCGAAATATGATCCATTTTATTTGTGCTGTTTAATGCATTTAATAATAAAACCCTACATTTGTATCATCACCGAACTATCTCCACCCGGCAATGCAGACCCAGATCCGGAGAACCAACCCCTCCCTCCCCCCTGCTTAAACCCCGACGAAAAGAAAACATTCGCCGTCTTTTCGGTTGAACAAAACCTCTTCTAGCCGCTCCAAATGCACAATAAATGTTTCTGTCTTAGAGGATGGACTCACTGTGTCGGTGGAGACCTCGGTCCACTCCGGTCCGAGCTGCTGCAGCGGCGGCTCGTCGCTGCCTGGCTGTCCCGCCGCTCACCGGCTCTATAGTCCGCCTCGCCGGAGGAAGAAGGGGGTTGGTCGGATATGGAATACGTGCGTGCGCCTGGTGGACCAATGCCGGAGGTGACAGCTGGGCAGAGCGCACGGATACCAGCCTGCAGCGCGCAACGTGCACAAAACGATGATCTAGGCAAGGGGGTTACCACAGCACCACCACCATCACCAACCGGTGTCTGTTCCCCGTCTGTCTGAAGAAGATCTCTGTTTACTGCTTCAATCAGAGCAACATCCAACATGGCTTCTGTCCAAACACAACAGAGCAGGCATCACCCCCCCACCCCCCACGAAATAAAGAAACATGTTTTACACTGTTGAGGAAAAGCAGAACAAACACAAAATAATAAACCTGGGAACTGTAACTGTGTTTTATTTACAATATTAGTTACACATACAGTGCTGTGACTTTTTGCTGACTTGCCACAAATAAATGTTTAAAAACGGCAAAGAAATTTCACTATCAGACCAAAATAATCTGTGTAAATAAAAGATGCCGTTTTAAAATGATGATTTCAGTTAAAGCTATCACATCCAAAATGAAAATGTTTCGCCCCATTTCATAAATCATGGATTAATTGTGATTAACCACATTAGTTGTAATGTTGAGCTGTTTCACCAGCAGCCTGATATGAAATCACTTCAGTAGATCCTGTCTGACAACAAGAAAGAGGCTAAAAGATCTCAAAAAGCAACACAGCATTCCATGTTCTAAGAAATTCCAAGGCCAAAACCTGTCCTGATCAATGGCGTAGGTTTACTCATGACACTGGAGACCAGAGGTTGTTGGTCTGCAGATCTTATAAATCTGGTCGGAGTGTGATGATGGAGAAGTTAAGGAAGGTATATGATGCCACTGAGACATTAAAAAATGAGTAGTTTGGTGTGATGTGTGGTCGCACCGTTTCTTTGAAGACTGTTTCTGAATTTAGATAGCATCTGGTCTGCAGAGACGATAGTCCTGGATTACACAATCTGCTAATCCACCTTCTTTGCTTTTTCTGCTCCTCCTCATATCTGTCTGCTGGAATCGTCTGAAGCGGGCAGAGAGACGTTGGCGTCAGGATCTGATCCTGCAGCCACGTCTCAGTGAAACACATGATGATTCTTGATGAATTTTTTCATCAGAGCTTCAAGCTGGTCCACCTGATTCATGAGGGATCTCATGTTCTCCGTTATGATCAGTGGAAGTGATGGTTTAAACCTCTTCCTCTCTCTCTCTGCTTTGCTCCTGCTCTATCTCCTCCTCTTTAACTTGTCTGGCATTTTGTTTTGCAGTTGTGGTATTTATTTGAGCTTTTAGGGTAACAATTAGCTGCCCCCTCTTGTAAACAAATCTGTTGTTTTTATTATTACACATCATAACGGGTGGTCAAAAAAATAAAAGTACAGCAAAAAATCCTCCAAGCAGCACAGCGTTCAAACCAGAATGAAAAAAAAAAACAACTTCAGAAGCAACACCTTCAATCAGAAAATGAAAAAAAAAATTGCCCAAAACAAAATCCCCAGAACCTGTAACCTGCCCTAGAACAGCAAAAGATTACAGCAGCCTAAACTTTTTTTATGCATACAGTTTTTTGGTATTTTCTTTACTTCAACATACTTTATATATAAATATTTGCATAAGAAATACAAATGCCCTTCATTGGAATCTCACACCTTTGCCTCCCATAAGGTCTACTGTATATCCTCCACTGAATAAACCAAAACTGAACAGTTCTTTTTGCCCATAATAAATAAAGTAAACAAAAGATGTCCACGAATGATTCCCAAATCATCATAATGTCACTCACGTGCAACCTTTCACTAGTACTTTACAAAAATATAGTAAATCCTAATAAATATTTGTAGTCTATCCAGTTTAGATCCAGAACTTCATTTATTTTTTAATTAAAACTCAAAATCAACAATCCTAGCCTTCTAAAACTCAAATGATAAAAAAAATTAAAGATGTTGCAAATCATCCCTCAACATCGCCTGCACTTCTAACCTGACTGTATGTGTTTGTTTCTGTTGTTGAGAGACCGGATTAGTGTCGGCTGTCTGCACCTTCTCAGCCAGACATCCAGTCAGCAGGGATTTTAGGGTCTGAGCGCCTGACAGAGTATAACCTCACACTCCCAATCCCAAACCTGACGAGATTCCTGCCTTTCCTTAACATTCGTTCACTAGTTAAACACGGTGAGACGTCAGCAGTCAGGCTTTGGTTGGTAATGATAAATAATGTCCGGGTTAAGGAGCAGGATCTGTACCAAGTCAGCGTGTGCAGTAAGAGTATATGAGCTGACCCAGAACAGTGCAAAACCAGAGGAGAAACTCCAGCTTCAGTTTTTATAAACATGTTTTTATTTTTTTTTTAAACAAAAAAGTGGTGAATTTTTTATTTGTACTGCTCAAAAATGTAATATAAATGCAACATACTATTGAAAATATTTGTTTTTTAGTAGAAGAGGATCTGAAAGACTGTAGATATGAGACATTAAGGATCTCACTGACTTAAAAAAAAGAAAAGCATCAAATTCTCTGAGTCTAAAGAACCAAATGATTTCTAGTTTTTTGGAGTTTGAAAATGAAATTTCATACATTATCAGTAAAAAGAACAGGATCTGGGTCGGTCATTCTTCAGTGAGCTTACAAGTCTGCTTTTTAGGAAGGCTTGTTGTCCTATTTAAAGGTGCTATAGGTAATTTGGTAAAGGGCTGCACAAAATCCCTCCGAGGGCCACAAGTGGTCCCCAGGTCACACTTTGGACATATCGTTACCAGCTCTGGGTGACTGTGGATCAGAGGAAGAGAGGCTGTCCACTGATCAGGAGACCCTCTCCCCTTTACACATGAGATGTTTTTTGTGTGACACCTTAGTAATGAGACTGTTTATACTTGGAACGGAAGCAGCTGATATACTAAGTGGCAAAATTACTTTCTAATTACTGTTAGATTCCAGCTGGTGTCATAACGTTCCATGCATTTTCTTGTTTAAGTGTTCAATACTTTCCCCTGTGTCATTTCATTTCATCACACAGAACTTAATGTATGGACAAGGATGGTTTGATGTCTTTGCATGTGTGGATTAGATGGGTTGTGAGGGACCAACCTCTGGTGAGAATTTCATGTCAATGGCACCTTAAATACGTATATTTACTTATTAAATTGTTTACGTGCTCAATACTTATTTTATCCAATGGGGTGCTGTTTCCACATTCTAGGGACAACGTTGAGCTCGTTTCCAGTGCAGGTTGGACTCCTCCAGGGCTGATCCTTGTTTCTGCTCTTGTTTGAAGTGTTCAAGAACAGGAACTCAAGGTGTTGTGCTCACATGGACGTGTACCATCCTGTTCCAGCGTGGTGCATTTCTTATTACCTCAATTCCTGAACTGTTCAGTATATCAGAGAAAGTCTAAATGTGCCAGAAAGCTGAGAAAGAGCACTTTCAGAGCATATATAATACATTATGGTAGCCCTTAGGATTCTGTAATATGAGATCAACCAATCACGGGAAAAAAAATCACTGCTGCGTCTTTTTTGTCAGTCAAGTTTCTCCGTTCAATTCCTCCCGAATGCTGGGTCCAATTCAAAACATTCAAATGGTGTCTGGCATTCAGGGGGGAAAAAGAGCTTTTTAATGGTGCACGATACATACTGGATGTTACACTGAAGATACGTTGAGTAAGGGAAGATTGCTTATTCAAAATTTTGAATAAGCTAACTCTTCTTCCATCTGTGAACAGTAGACAACTTGGCTACAAGTTAAATCTGCTTCATTTATATGTTCAATACATGGTTATTTTGCTGAAAATAAACTTTTACTTCAGTGCATTATTATTTTTAGTTATGCGTAATGCAGTGGCGGGTTCATGACAATTTCAACAAATCTATTTGGTGTTCCTACAGGCACAGAAAATGCCCTGCAGGGGGTCACCAAGAGGTTTCATTAGATAGATCAGAGATGGCGACCTTCTGGTTGTCAAGTGGATGGACACAAGAGAGGTCTCCATTTGTATAAATGTCCATTCTGTGTATAGAGGGGACACAGTGGGAGGATGGGACACCATAGAAGGTTCCTGTCAGACCAACAGATGTGGGGGAGTACAACAAGTACATGGGAGGAGTGCACACATCCAATCAGATGCTGGAAAAAACACTCCACCCACAGAAGAAGAAAATGTGACCAGTCATTTTGGACAATGTTGCCACCAACAGCTTCAACTTCCACATGGAGCTGTGCGCCGTTTCACCTTGGTGTCCCACTTCATAGCATGCCACAGATGCACCTGTCTCTTATCATGTTTCACCTTTCTAGCACGTACTATACAGCTGATCCCCAGACAGTTTCAGTCTAATTCACACCATCCTGCATGTGACTAAAGCAACGGGGGACCAGTCCACCACAATAAGGCCTAACATAGTATTAGCTCAATACAAGCTGTCCAGCCGTCATTTTGATGGCCTGTTTTCAAAAACTAAGGTCTAAATCACAAGGGACAGCTTATAAGGATGTAGAGCTCAATGTGTGATTAACGGTATTTTTTCACCAGATTGTTTTTTTTTTTTATGGAACTTCTTTTTTTTACCTTGATAGATGACTTTAAGGTTGTCAAACAAAGTATTCGTTGTTCTCAAAAACCAAAAAGGGTGTGGTTTGATCAACACTGAATGACAACAGCCAACCGACAGCCTTGGATTAGCTCCTTGTTTACCTCAGTGACAACACAAGCAGATTCCCAGGCATTTTGAAGTTTTTTTTCAGGAACAGTGAGCTCATTGACAGCCTGATCCAGGTGTGTCATATTTGACCGGCTCAGTTGACTTACATGGTAACAGATGACATGACAACACGCATTAAGAATGACAGCTCCACCCTGCTTTCAGGTCGCCTGACCTCTGATTCCCTTTGAGTTTTCTGTTGTTGCAGGTGCCACTCCCGTCTTATCAACACCAGCGTGTTGACGTTAAAGGCAGTACTGCAGCATACACCTCACCTGTAACCGCTAACAAACACAGCAACTATTTAACCTCAGGAGCAGGAAGACGGAAATACAATAGAAAAACACAGAAACACAATACCTGTCGTGCAATAGAATATTATAAGAACTTAACCCTAAAAGATGAAAAGGCTCATTTATTATATGCAACTTCTACCTGAAACTCAGCAGTATATATTTAAAGTGTTTAGCTGTAATAATTAAATCACATCTGGCTGAAAGGGCCTTCTCAGTCCATATAGATCAGTGTTTTTCGGCTTCAATACCTCTGACACGTGGAGTTCCTCAGGGTTCCATTATGGGCCCTCTCCTGCTTCGTTAGGATGCATCTTCAGAATATATAACATCCAGTTCCATTGCTTTGCTGATGATATTCACATTTATTTCCCATAAAAGTAAAAAAAGAACAATTCACTGCAACCTCTGCTGTCTCTAAAGGACATCAAGACCTGAATGAACTCAAATTTCCTGAAAATAAATGAAAACAAATCAAAGTCATCTTGTTTGAGAGAGTCTGTAGACCCCCTTGGCCCTCTAGACCGGTTCAATCGATCCTCTGTTAAAAACCTTGGGGTCATTTTGATTTCTCCCTTAAATTCAACAAACAAATCAGTTCAGTTGTCCAAACCAGCTTCTTTTAGCTGAAACGCTTAGCCTAAGTAAAAACCTACATCATCCATTGAAACAAATAGGGGCGGGATTAATGGTTTTCAATCAAACTGTCTTCATATCTATTGGATAGTGCTAGGACCAACAGAGCCCTTTAGCAACAACTGGAACCAGCTGGTAAATTAAATTTTTTTCGTATCCTGTCGGCAAAGCAGCCAATAAATCCTTTTTCAAAATAAAAGTCTAAAGTGCATCTATCTGTTCACATCTTAAAGAAAAGCCCAAATCTAAATCGTCCAAAGTTGATGACAAATGAACGCGGTTCGTAAGCTGCCCCAACGTGTTTTAATTTCAAAGTCGAAGCTCTGCCGTCATTGGCTGATCACACCCACTAAACCGTTAGAGCGATGTGATTGGCAGACTGACTGGATCAATCAGCAGTATCTCTTTACTTATCCACACCATCCAGAACCCTAAGGTCAAATAACCAAATGCTTATTCTTTCATGTATTATACATATTGCAGTGGATTTATTGCTGTTGTAAAGCTCTTTAGTGCAGCCCTAGCTGTTTGAAAAGTGGTAAATAAATAAAATGGACACTGACATTAAAGGTTTATATTCACTTTAGGCTGGTGTGTAAGAACAAAGCTACATGTTAGGTCATCAGAATGGTGCCAGATTGTTGGCGTTGACAGAAAGGGGCTGTTTTAGTCCAGAAGATGACTTGTTATTTATTTATCTATTACACAGGTTGATTTTGCATTCCTCCTTTCTAAAAAAAAAAATCACTTTATTCTAAAGACATGTGGGAAGGTATAATCAATTGTCTCATCTAAAACAACAAAAATGAATAAAGTCATACTTTAATAAAGACAATCTGTAGTAAGAAAAAGTGTCATTGTGGCCCTTAAAATGTCATCTTACACTGATATTTAGATAAGAAGTATATTAAATATTTAAACAAAACTTTTGGACTTATTGTATTTTACCAAGAGAAGTAACCAGTGGCGTTTTAACTTGGTGCTTACCGAGGATGACAGGTGTTTCTGTCATTCGCATTTCACAGTTGTTAAAAATCAACACAATTTAGCACCAAAGTGAAATAATCCAACATGTGACCCTTCTGAGAGCCACGCTGTGGTTGATTTGTCTCCACATCCGAACCTCTTAACCACCCAAATACAAACGTGTAAAACCAAAAGGGGTTTGCTGTTTTCAGTGCATTTCCTGGCTCATTTGTTCTCCTAACTAAATACAGTGGTAAATGACAGAAATCAAATTTTAAACACACTCAAAAGCAAACAAGTGTAAATAAAAGGTATGAATTCACATGTTAGAGACAACTTGAACAAAGGGTTTCTCTTGTAACATTGTGTCAGATAAATAAGTGATGAGAATAAGGTGTAGATGGTAGGTCAACCTGGCAGAGGACAGGTTGTCTTGTTTTCTGTCCATCTGTCCATTTGGGGAAATTTCAAGATTGGAAAACTGGTGTTCTGTACAATGGGATGTAGAGCATAATAACCATTTCTTCTTCTTTCATTAGAAATCTTTGGTTTGTCTATTCTGTGTTTTGTGATGCTAAGTGGTAGCTTGTTACTGGGTATATGCTTTAGCTCTTTCCAGTGTGTGGGGGGGCATGTTCTTGTGGTCTCTCCATCCGTGGGATGGTGTCACTCCATCTGGGAATTTAAAAAAGTTATTGTGAGTGTAAATAGACATCTATGTTTAAAATGTCTTTCTATTTACAGTAAACATACCAGATGTTCCTCCGTTGGCTGGTGCTCCATCAGTCTGTCATAAACAAAGACAAAACGTACGTATGTTAAACATTGTGAAGAAGAGATAGGGAGTCAGTTTGGATTGAGATATTGTGTTGTATGGTTGGTTTGGCTGGGATGATGAGCAGTTCAGTTTTAGAGAGGTTGAGTTGGAGGTGGTGGGCTTTCATCCATCTCAATATGTCAGAGAAGCAGTCCGAGATTCGTGCTGAGACTGTGTCACCAGGTGAGAATGACAGAGCTGGGTGTCATCAGCATAGGAGAAGTCATGTGATCAAAGATCAGACCCAGTGAGGTGGTGTATGTTGCAAAGAGAAGAGATCCTAGTACAGAGCCTTGGGGAACCCCTGTGGCAAGGTGGTGCACAGCAGAAGTGTGACCGAGCCAGGGTACACTGAGCTGTGAGGTGTGATTTAAGCCAGGAGTGTGCTCTCCCTGTGATGTCCATGGTTGACAGTGTCATATGCAGTCGATAAGTCAAGCAGGATAAGTACTGCTAGCTTCTAAGGCTTCTGCTAGCTGCATAGGAGCTACTGTACATCTTAATCATACAAACATATTTGAAATACTATTTGTTCTCTGCCAGCTGTCTCTATGGTTGTCTAAACTCTGGAGATGTTTAGAAGTTTGTGCGTAATACTTAATAGTCTTTCTACAGTAGCTGCTCACACAAACATCTCACCGTGGGATGTTTCCTGCTGAAATGTGCTCTCACAGCTAGAAACAAAAGGGAGGTGATGCAGGGAAATGTCTGTTTTTCAGCATGAGACAACAGGGGGCATTGCTGTGGTTTGGTCTGGTTCTCACTTCGTTTCACTCGCTGATGTTTATGACTTTTACTTGAGGCTGTAGGGAATGTCTCCAAGAAGCTAATGCTAGTGCTGCGCCACCCAAACAGAACACCATCAATCAAATGTATTGGGTTTTTAATTATTCTAGTAGTTCTTTAAAAGACTTTTATAGTAAGTTTTTTGTCTTTTGCTTTAATTTAACATTTACTTAATGTATTTTACTTTTAAAATGGTTCTACTTTTAAGTTTTTTTATCTTTTGTTTTTCTTTATTTTTTTTAATTCACCTTATTTACTTTTTTAAAATATTAGAAATTTTGGTTTAAAATCACTATTAGTTTTATTCATGTTTTTATTTGTTTTTAAAAGTTTAAAAGTTTTTTGTTAACTTTTTAAAATTTTTGTAATTTTTAACTTTTACGTTTGGCTATTTTTATATTTATTTGATTTTAAAAAAACTTTTACGCTTTCAAACTAGCTTTTCAGTTATTTTTTTATTTTATGTATTTTTTAAATTTAATTATATAGTGTACTTTATAAATGCATTTTAAAAACTTTTAAATACCTTGTTACATTTATTTTAAAAAAACTTTCTTTACATTTGTTTATTTTTTTAAATTTTGTGAAAGTTTCAGGTTCAGGACGCAAATCAAAATTCAAATCAAGCACAAGTGATCAAATACCTGCCCCATAAAGGGTTAATGCATAACCAGATGTAATTTGATTTTGTAAATCAGCTGTTTTATTAATTTTCAGCTTTGATTCAGTAACTATTGTTTATCATCATTAACATTTAGACATAAAAACCCACCATGAAAAATACTTATTGTATTAGTTTAACAAGGAAAAAGGAAGAGAACTAGGAACGCTTGTAATGTTTTGTAAATTGTTCGGAATGTGACAACGCCTTTCAGACTCAACGCAGCACGGAAAGCTTACAACACTTCTAAACTATCAATGGGATTTAAAGAATTTCTGTTTGCTGCAAAGTTTGTGACCTCTTAGCTGTGCCTGGTGGGATGATGGACCTTTCAAAAGAAGTGACGCATTAGATAAAATGCAGCTATCAGTTTGGTTGGGAGGGTTTATTCCCCTAACATCATGAGGAAACGCATCAGTGTTGATGATGTGTTGTTCTATTGATCGCTGGTTTAGTCATTTATTTACCTTCTGTCTCTTCTAAGTGAATCAAATTCCATCTATGGCACTTTATTTTTCGGTTCATCGTGTTTTTCATTTCCTTGCATTTCCAGAAACAGCCAGCAATCATTCAAATGAAATAAAGTTTCCTCTCAGTAAGGCTTAGTGATCCATTTGAGTCCTTTTACACCTCTGAGTATTTAGAGAAATGGTGGAAGGTGTTTAATGATGTGCATCATTTCATTTGTATAAAATAAAAAGATTGTTCAAACATTTAAAAAGTACAAACATTCAAGAAAAAGTTAAATAAAATAAATATCAACAAAAAGAGCAGACAAATGTCCTTTTAACCATTTAAAGGTCTCCACTGAAATACGTTTCAACCATTAAGTGTTCTTAGGTTTATTAGAATGACATATTTCTGTATTTTTCACTAAAATTTTAAAGTATTTTATATTTTCTTTAAATATTACCTTTTAAACTTGATTAAAACTTTGTTACTTATTTAAATTTTTTTCAATACTTTAAAAAATAATTTGTAAAAGTTTCAGGTTTTGATTCTTCATTGAGGCCAATAGAATTGATAGATTCACATCCTCAGCCTTCGTTCCCCTGATTGTCCACATTCAGCCATTAATTGGGTTGAATTAGCCATTAATGAACTGCTGATGTTTAAAGAGAAGGAGTGAAACGTGACAACAGAAAAACAAAAGGAGTTCATACCTTGGAGCCTGAAACTTCATAGGTGTTGTCGGTGCTCCTGTAGATGTCAACAAAGTAGATGAGACGTGTGAAGAACACATGATGAAGGTTTTATGAATGAGTGCTGTGTGTACAGACCTTGTTCACACATTAAAATGATTTATAGCAGAAAACTCCGTTCATTTATTTCCAGTTACTTGTTTACCATAGGCCTCGTTCACACGGCAGGATTTAAAATTACCGGAAGACATTCAAAGCATGAGAGACCCCATATGACGATAAAAACAAAAAAATCATGGCTAAAACAATTTTGGCCCTACAGTTAGCGATATGCACACACAGCAAAGACAACACACCACACATGAACTGATTTCACTCACCAACATTCCCAGGTCAGATGGGAAATCTTGCAAAACCACTCAAGATCAAACGTGACTTTGAAGTAAACAAACAGGGTTTTTGTTTTAACTTAGGATTTCACCTGGCTTTCTGATTGGCTACAAATCTACAAGCTGCACGCTTATTTGTCATCGCCACACTGCGATAACGGGCCAGGATAATCCAACATGTTGGATTTCCCCGATATGGAATCAGAGCGGATCAGATGGTTTTCCGAGCCAACCTGTGCGCACTTAACACACCACACACGCGGCAGGAACATCTGATGAGATTTTCTTTAAACCATTACAGTAATCGGGGGGCATCCTTAAGATTGTTGGAAGGGGAGAATCATATAAAAAATCAGCATAAATATCCTACAGTGTGAACCAGGCCTAAGTTCCTCCATTAGCCTCATCAACACTCTGAGAAATTCATACGGGTCCTGTGAGCTTCTGGTTACCTGCTTCACGTTAAAAAGGTGTTTTAAGTTTCAGTCAGCACAGAAATGTGAGGAACTTTAGACTTATCTGACAACTTTGCATTTGAATTGAAAAATAGCCTCTTTCAGCTGGTTGTGTTGGTGTGCAGAGGGTGTGTCGGCTTGTTTTGACATCAATCAGATAAGTGACTCTGATAAACTGGAGAAACGCCATGAGTGTGTTTTTCTGCAAGGCTTAAAGCAACAACAGAATTACACAACAGTGTGAAAACTTCCACTTTCTCTATAGTATCTGACATCCGTCTCAGACTGGCCAAAATAAATATTATGATGTCAAGTTTGACATTTGGAGTCAGTTCAGTTTAAAATGACCTCTGAAGCTGATCACTTGCATCACATACTCCAAAAATAGTGCATCATATTGTTACATAAAATGTTGGTGTCAACTGTTTGTTTACAAAATACTTCATGAGCCACTATACAATTTTTAATGAAACTCTCAGAATCACTGAAAGTACGTTGGCATCATTCTTCGAAGTCAACCCAATTCAAGATGGCCACCATAGCCATCAAACATAGCCCTAACTTAATAAGTATTCCTACAAGGAAAACCTTAGATTCAATCTGAAATGTTTTAAGGAGTGAGACACCAATGAGATTTGTCCTGTTTGATTTTTGACCAACTTAGAAGCCATTTGTTGCAACTGACTGTCAAAAAGGTTCAAGTTTATTTTGGTCCCATTCAATTTGACCCATGCTGAATCTAAGAAGAGCTTCTGTGAACATTTTTACTTTTGCATCTGTCAAAACACTAATATGATTTACTTCTGCCTAACACTGTCACTTTTGTAGAAAATATGTCCAAACTTTGATCTTGTTTACCATCATTCTCTTTTCCTCTTGTGAAACAAATCCGTAGGCATTTGTTTTTTGTTTTTGTTGGCAGGTTTCTTCCTCTCTGTCATACATATCTTTCCTTGGAATGTACAAGTGCAGATTGTAGAAGACAAGCCCCACAGCTTGTCTGGCACTGTCACAGGTATGCTTGGTGTGTCGCCACAATGATTAAAGATGAACAAGTCCACATATTGATGCATCTAAAATATTCTGCAGATTATGCAAGCAGACAAACACAAAGATACCCCTATGAGCTTGAAGGATGCAAGCCCTTCCCAACTGGCTCAACTACCGTCGTCTAATACAATACATGACGGGTTATTCTCCCTCAGACGGGCTACACCCTTCATCTGACACCACCCATCAGGTCCAACAAGTCTGTGGTGTGGTTAATGATAGTGATGAATAGTAACTACAGCCCGCTGGGAACGGAAAAGTGAATCATCTAAAGAGTTGTGCGCCACTTCAAAGGGGAAAAAGCCTTTTCCTTTCTGGGTGGTTCCACTGGTCACGATTAGTCAGAACATTTGAAATTAGTTCCTTTTCATTCTTCTGAGGCAACAATCAATCAATCATGGTTACGTTTTTGAAATTTCAGAGTTTAACACAAAGAGAGTAAAATAGTTTTCTCACCTTTCGCACTGGACACACAGGGCGAGGAGAGCGACGCTAAGGACGAGGAAGGCGACCAGGGAGATGATGCCCACTTCTGTGGACGTGAACCAACCCAGATTACTAACT
Organism: Callopanchax toddi; assembly: GCA_006937965.1. Classification (NCBI taxonomy): domain Eukaryota; kingdom Metazoa; phylum Chordata; class Actinopteri; order Cyprinodontiformes; family Nothobranchiidae; genus Callopanchax; species Callopanchax toddi. The sequence goes on from SSNR01000128.1 coordinate 73,325, forward strand.
AGTCCAACTGGAGCCATTGTCCTGGAGCTCTGGTGAAAGTACAAATCAGCAGATGAAAGTCTGCAAGCTTAAACAAAGTTTTACATTTAAAAAAAACAATGTTACTTTCCATAAACTAAACATAATAAACGCACATAACAAAAGCCAACAATTCTCTTGGATGAATCACTAAAGAAGGCTGAACATTACTCCTCAGGTCAGAACTTACATAGTGTGTAGCTTGTCTCTGCTGTAGCTCTGCTGTTGCTCTCTCACCAACTGTTGTCACTCATTCATCCACCCTGGCTTTATGTGTCTCAACATTCAGACGAGTTAGGGAGGGACTCTGTTCCCTGGAATCCTGTCTGTTATGATGAAGGAGGTGCTGACAGAAACCCACAGGTAACCCATTGTGCTGTTTATCACATCTAATTTACATCCGAAGCTGATTTCCTTCATACCTGAGGTACTCAAGGAATTGTTGGAATGCACATTTTGGCACCGTGACTCCTCACAGGGTAACCACCTGCCATCTCTCATGTTAGAGTGTTACACTGAGATCAGTGGATGTTGAGGAATGATGGAGTTCTAGTAGAGATGGACAAGCTTAACGTTCTGATCAGGATCCAGATGTGTTTCACTGAGACGTGGCTGCAGCATCAGATCCCGACTCCAACGCCTCTCTTATAGCTTTTAGATGATACAAGCAAGAGCAGTGCTTGACTGTATAATCCAGGACCTGCTGCTGTGGAATTTCATCTCTGCAGCCCAGATATTGAACTGCTTCTTAATTCAACAACAGAGTGTCTCCAGTCAGAGGTTCTTCAGATCCGCTGCAACACAGGAGATCCTTCCTGTCCATCACAGACCACTACAGGAGATCCTTCCTGTCCATCGTTAGAACAACCAATGACTAGATGAAAAAACTTTAATGAGTTACTTTGACCTGATTTCCTTCTTACATTAATAAAGTAATTTTGATTTTATCTACACTATACCCACAGGTGACATCACTCAACATGAGTGGAGTCTCTAGAAACAGGAAGTAGTCATCTGACTGGAGCACTAGTCATGGCTAGAGCAGGAAAAACACAGCTGCAGACTGATAAAACATTTGGTGACCAATTTTGAGGTGTTTAAAGGCACACTATGTACATTTTTCATATTTTTAAATATTTTTCTTGAGCCAGTCTGTGCTAATCTAACCCTTTCAAGGGCTAATGAAAAGTCACTCAGCCCCATCTGCTGCTTGGATCCAGAATGCAGCGTTTGCAACTTCTGAGTCTCCGGTCTGGTGCCCTGAAGTCTCACAAAGTCACGTATCTCACTGGGGTTACTAACCCAATGTAACTAGCTGTTATGCTAGGGCCGGAGTGTTTTTAGTTCATGGTTCCTGTGTTTTTAATCTCTTCCTGCTTGAACACAGCTGATTTCTTTGAATGAGTGATGAACCGCTCCAGTAGAAAGCAATGAAGGCTGAGGAGACATTTCAGCTGAGCAAAGACAATGCTAACATTTCTACTACAGTGATTTAAAACTAAAGAACAAGTCAAACTGCATAGTGTGCCTTTAAAGCAACTTTTGAGCAATAAAGTTATACTGATATAACACCATGTTATACAACTGATATAACACCATGTTATACATAACACCATGTGGGTGCTGTGGGTTCAATCCCCAGCCTGGTGTTGAAGTATCCCTGGGCAAGATGGTGAACCCCACTGCCTTCAGATCTCCCTTAGAAAAGATATTCTGAATCCCAATGGGACATTACTTGAATAAATAAGCTTTTAAAAAAGTATAGTGTGATTGGCTACAAATTTGTTGTAGGAGCAGAGTAGAAAAGCCAAATGCTGGAGGGGGCGGGGCCAAAGAATTCTGAACTTCAAGTCACATTTTCTTTTTCTTGCCTTGGAAAAAACGTGCCAATTTCTTGCTCCTTGTAGAATATTTAATAAGCGAGTGCAATATTACCTGTATAATAATTTAGCATGAGACTGTTACTTATGGTGCAGCAGCTAAACATACTGTAGCATAGTAATTCAGATGCTCAGTTGAAATAAACTAAACTGTCTCATGTTACTGTATTATCTGAGAGTTTCATTAAAATCCAGCCGGTGATTCATGAGATATGTTAACAGACAACACGCTCACACAGACAGGCAAAAACATTATTCCCCACTGTCCTTGTTCTGTTGACAGAAGATAAAAATATGTAAATAAAACTGACAGAAAGTTAAAGTGTGATGGAAACCTGTGAGGTAACTCCACCTCTGATGTGTCCTGTTGCTCTCTGTCAGCCACACACACACACATGCAAAACACTTGCTCAATAGCTCCCCCTAGCAGCAGCCTATATTACTACAAGTAACAAACAAATCTAACGGCTAAAGGCTGTCTGTAATCTTGTCCTTCCACACCTTGAATATGAAGTTTGACTTTAGTTAATAAAACATCTGTTTTACTAGAACTTTTCCCCAAAAATAACTTTTTACATCAGCTTGGCTGTTACAGAGGTTATTAAATTAGTTGATGTTCAGATTTTTAATAATGAATGTATGGAGTGTCCTGTTGAACTTTCTGATGAGGAAACTCCTGTATTATTCTCACGAGGGAGGTATTACAGGAGAAAAAGGGCTCTCTGTTCTGTTGGAGAGCCCAGCTTACAGCAGACTTGGCTCAGTCTAATTGGATTATTCTGGAGAGAAGTTTCAGCTCTGCCCTTCCAAGTGTTGAGCAACGATGGTTTGGAAGAATTCAGCCATCTAGTCGTGTAAAAAACCACAAAAACCAAAGTAGAAATGTAAACTGTAGATAAAATAAATATGACAAGCAAGCCTTCAGAGTTTGTTTTGTGTTGCTGCAGGAGGTGACATACCAGAGCATGATGTAAAACTACAGAATGTGCTGCCGTTTGAGGTCTGAATGCCTAAAGCCACTCCTGTTTGCTGTTAGGCATGAAGACATTTTTCTGCTTTTTGGTGACGTAAAATGATCTGAATACCTGGAGAAGAAGAAATAAAAATGCATGCTAATTTAGATATTCTCACCTGCTGCAGAAAAGCAAAAGATTGAGGAAATGCACTACAGCTGATCAACATCAGCAAAAACATAACTCAATCAGTTTCACAGATCTTGAGCTTAAATTTGGCGTGTTAGTAGCTGAGAGTCATTCACACCACAAACCCTGAGTACCAACTGAGTGTACAATGCCTGATGTGATTTAATAAACTGGAGTAATAAAAATGTAGAACATGCACTACTCACAAAAATTAGGGATAGTCGTCTTACTGGTGAAATTTATGGAAAACTTTAAAAGTTTACTCTACAGTGATTTTATATCGTGACAGCAGGGCCTTTAAGCAGAAGCAGGCAATGGTGATTTCCTCATCTCAAACCATTTATTGAACCAAAATCAGAATCAGAAAAAACTTTATTAACCAGGAAAGTGACGTCTCACATTCGAGGAATTTGACTTGGTTACAGAAATCTGGGAAAAGCTACCAACAGTGGTGGGGATACCCGAACAAAACATGTCAGTGTCTCAATAACTGGTCATGTGACCGTGAGCATCAATTACAGCTTGACAACAGCGTCTCATGCTGTCCACAAGTCCACCGATTGTCTGGTGAGTCACGACATCCCACTCTTCCCTCAACCCACTGAGGCAGATTGAGCTGGCGCCACCGGACCCTCCTGACCACCACCAGCAGACAAGGTGGGTGAAGTGTCTTGCTCAAGGACACAAGTTAACCCAGCTGTCCCTGTCCACCTACTGAGCTACACGCTGCCCCATATATATGGTATATGGTGGCGTGTACCACTGTGTTATAGCACTGCAGCAGGTCATCCTCCTTCAGCTAAGAGAAGAGTCACAGGTCTGAAGGTCCTATTGCATTCAGGGTGACACTCTGCACTGAGGCTTTAAGTCAACTATCAGCCATTAGTACCAATCCATGAAAACGGCTACAACTCAGTCAGTTTTCCAGGTACTGAGCTAAATTTTGATTTGTTAGTAGCTGATTGAGATCTTGCTGGTCAATGTACTTTTATTAATGTGTTGAGGTGGTGATTGAAATTTACATAGAATTGTACCTGAATGTAGGGCTAAATAATGACAGTGTTACATCTAATCTTAGATTTGATTAATTATGTCTTTACATTCAACAAAAGTTGTGTTCTTACTTAACTGATCAAAACATAATTTCCAAAAATGAGACGATTTTAATGCATATTGTAATAAAAATACAGTTTTCTAGACGCCAAGACATGAAAGTGTGTGCAGCAGAACTTATGGTTCACACCTCATCTGAGGTAAGGACTCAAATCTGTGGCCTTCCCAGTATAATTCCTTCCCAGTATAATTAGTCAAACACTTTGCTTTTGGGTCTTAGACGTTCCACTAAACAAAAACTGCTGAGTCGTCACATATTTTGAGAAGGGCTGCATGTAATGCTGGCACAACATAAACCAGGAAGAACCAGGTTTGTGATCAAAACTCAGAAACTTAATGAAGCAATGTGTGGAGAAATCCTACAGCTATTAAAACGGACTGCAGAGCTGAACCATCTGACCAAACCAGGTTCAGCCAAAAACTCTGAGTCAAGACCTGTAGAATCACTTCAACAGAACCTGACTGACAAAAATGAAGAAGGCTAAAAGATCTCAAAAAGCAAAACAGCATGGCCTGCCCTAAAAAATACAGGAACAAAAGCACCAGTACAACATCAAAAGCCCTGCATGCTTCATTTGGTTAAAGTTAAAGCAAAAGTCCGGAGCATTTCAACGAGAGAGATCTTTCTGAATCCAACGCACCACGGCCCCTCCAACCCCCCCAAAAGGGATCATTTATTAAAACAACTGCTGGAAAAAGCATTTCTTTAATAGATATTCAGTCTGTTTTCAGGAATTACATCCACATCCGGTCATAAAGCAGTGCTGCTCACCTCTCAGCAGCCTTAAGAAATCTGGATGATGTTTGTTTTTGGCAATCCCCATCGGGGACAAGAAGACAAATCATGGCCGCTGATAGATATTTGTACCGGCATCTAGAACACGCGGTTTGAGGAATTCAGCTAAGAAATAACCTCTTTGTTTAACCCTGCAGAGATAAACAGGATTGCTGTGTGTTTTAGTGGCTGTACTTTGTGTTTAGAGTTGATAAGGTTTATAGTATAACTCCTAAAATGATAAACCAGGACCTTAAAAAAAGGTGACATTTAAAAATCAGGATCCCAGATTCAACAACAAAAGGTTGTTTTTTTTAACCATCTCCTTTCAGACCATAGGGTAACATATGCAGACTTGATGAAATTAGAGAGGCTTCAGTTTTCCCTAAATGAGTTCCTTGCTGCTCCCAAATCACACGCATTGCCCTGAAACCGGTCTCAGGGGAGTTCCCTTTACATACTAGGAATTAAAGGTGTGGCCATGTCATCACAACTGTTGAAATACATAATGTGTCACCTTGCAAAGAACAGGTAAAACCACAAAAAAGATCGGCATTGTGCTCAGTATGGCTGAAGAGTATCTGAACACTCATCATTCTGAGTTCATGTAATGGTATTTGTTGGGTGGTTCTTTCTTGTTTTGTGTGTTTTTGTTATTTCATTCATGCTTTTTAAGCTAACGTGTTATACAATGGTGGATAGTGCTTGATCTAGCTGAGAACCTGTTGGAGGTCTAGAACCCGGTCAGTCAAAGCAGAAGGTTCTGGTCCATTCTGGTTCTAATGGAGGATTCTTCCAGCTCAAAACGTCTTTTCCTTCCTACAGTTAGTCTTTTATTGTATTTCTGTTGTTTAAGTTCTTGTTTTCACTGTATTTTTTAATTTCTCAGTACTTCTGATCCTGTTGGACAGACTGGAGTGTTGGGCTGATGTGACAGGCTCTGTTCTGCAGTGGTTATCGTCATATCTGTCTGATAGATCAACTTTCTTGGCTACATCTACAGATCTCATTCCTGTCTTGTCCAGGTTGGTGTTCCTCAGGGTTCTGTTCTGGGGCCACTGTTGCTTTTACTGTATCTGCTCCTCCATGGTCCCATATTGTCATCTTTCAAGGAAATCTCCAATCAGTGTTATGCTGATGATGTCCAGTTGTACATCTCGTTTCCTCCAAATAATTGCACAACCTTCTGAAATGTCTGGAAAATTACATCAATGCAGTTTTCTACAACTGAATAAGGAAAATACTGAAATAATTATCTTTGCTCCAGAAAAAAATAACTGTAAAGGTGGAGATCCTTAGGCCTCTTGGTGCTTTAGCTACTGTAACATACCCTTAGACTCAGGTTTTACTCTTGATAATCAGGTCAGATCTTGGGTTTTATGAAGTATTGCCAAACATTGTCTCCTGAAATGGAAGTTTTAATTCATGCTTTCGTTTAATCTTCCTTAGACTATTGTGATGCACTCTACACATGTCTATTTAAAACTTCCTGACTAGTTGCAGACTGTACAGAATGCTGCTGCCAGGCTCCTGTAACCACTGCTAATTCAGCTGCATTGGCTCCTGGTGGAGTATCGAGTGCATTTCAAGATCCTAGTTCTGACGTGGAGTTCCCTGCACGGACAGACAGCTTACATCACTGGGCTGTTGCATCCTGACACCCCCACCAGGTCCCTGAGGTCCTCTGACCAAGGCCTGCTTCTAGTCCCCAAAACTGGACTGGAAACTAAAGGAGGCAGAGCCTTTTCTCCTGTAGCTCCTAGACTCTGGAACTCCTCTGAGATCAGTGACTTGGTGGTTTCATTTAGTTTCAGCTTGAAACTCATCTTTTAAATCTGGTTACGTTTAATTGTGACCTGTGTTGTTCATATGTGTCGTGTTTTTAATCTTTATGATTTTTATCATGAAAAGTGACTTATTTACGTACTCATCTAGTTGTTTCATGTGGATTTCTTCTGCCTAGGATCAATAAAGTGATATCTTATCTCCTTGTCCCACTTTGGGCTCCTTAGTCCCACCTGATCCTGGTTTTACCTCCACAGTCTATCAGAGTATTGTTGCTGACTAAAGTGGTTCTGAATCTGAAAGTAAAAGGGTGTCCAACCTGGTACTAGTGTACCTAATAAAGTATCCAAAAAGTGTATTAGGTCATTTGAAATAATCTTAGGTTTCGAATACCACCTCCAGAAATCCTCTGTGCCGATTCAACAGGAGGTTGATTTATAGAACCCTGCTGAGCCGTTCTCTCTCAGGTCCACTGAGCCAACCACTTGGTTCTTGATTCAGCCGTTAAACCCTCTGGATTTAAAGATTATCTGATAAATAGTAACAAACCAAAGTCTGTTTAAAAAGGTTTTATTGTTCAAATAGTTAAAAAAATCTTTTTTTGCAGAAATACAAATCAGTTAATCCATAAATGAATGGCTGGGTTTGATTAATCAGTACTATTCATTTAAAACCAGCAGTATTTTTGCACTCAGACAGCTGTCACTTGCTTTTCTCCTGTTTACTCTGAAGCTTTTTGTTCATGTGCTTCATGGTGATGAAAGCAGTCAGGATGCAACATATAAAAAGCACAGGGAAGGACACACAGGCCCACCACAGCTGCCCCTCTCCGAATACGTCCACCACCATATCCCGCCTCCGGGCGTAGTCCTGGAACAGGGCCTCCAGCTGGAACATGGTGCACATGGACAGGAACAGGTGGAAGACCTGGTGGCCCTGGCCCACAAAGTCACAGCAGCCTGGAAAAAAGCGCTCTGGGACGGGACAGGAGAAGAAGAAGGCTGCAACCATGAAAGAGACAATCTGCAGAGCGTGGAAGTGGAGGGAGGTATCCTGGGTCCAGGAGACGGTGAGCAGGCGGTGCACCACGGGGCTGATATCCAGCAGGTAGGCGAGGCTGGTCGGGATCAGCTGACAGATTTTACGCTGCAGTGGATACGGCCGCTTGTACCTGGACTTTGCAAAACAACAGCCAGCACAGGAGAGCCATCCAAAGAAAGCAGCTCCAGGCAGAAAGAGCACCCCGATGCTTTCCCTCCATGCTGGCTCGGATGTGTAGAAGTAATGGCCAAGCGAGCAGCCATACTGATACACAGCTACGCCCACATAGTCCAGGAAGAAGAAGAAGTAGTGTGAACTTTCAGAGTGAGACTGCAGGAGGTGGGCAGTCACGCTCAGGCTCAGGTATGTGAATGCAGACAGCATGAAGAGGCTGAGAGGTAGAGAGGCTATGTCCAGGGTGAACCCCAGGGCACCTGCGTTGGCCCACCAGCGAAGCAGCAGAACCGGAGCTGCCAGCAAGTGGGTCCACACATTCAGGGATTCATTGTGTCGCTGAAACAGGCTGAGGAAGTAGCAGCGCCAGTCTTGCTGGATGGGACGGTAGCCCGACAGTATGTAGGGTTCTCTGAACAGTGTGGGGACCTCGGAGGCAGAGACGGTGGGGCAGGGAGGTGTCAGAGAGGAAAAGAGGAGGTCTGAGAGGCGAGGGAGCCAGCTGAGGTGCTTCACACTCAGCGTCAAGGTGCCGAGTCGCTGCAGAATATCCGCCGACATCCCTCCTGCAGTAGAGGAAACCTGTGGGGGAGACGGTGCATTAATGCAGGACTTTATGTTAAACCGAGGATGAACTTAGTAAGTATATACAAAACCTCATTACTATTGCAATCTCATTTAATACACCCGGAGGAATACTAGTTATTACAAACACTCGCTTCAAGTCATTAACACCATTAAAGGGATGTTTGGGTCACTTTGAAGTGATGTTCTTTCATTTATTTATCTACAGTGTAGACCACACCTACCAATGATGATGTCACTCTAAGTGGGCGGAGTCTAGAAGGAAGTAGTCCTCTGTTTTGAGTGATTTAAAACTTTACAAACTCATATGTTTCAGCTTTTTTCTGCACAGATCTATTGAACAACTCCAGTTTTGCCCAAAACCAAACTTTCAGTCACTTTGTAGATTTTAACTCTTCGAATGCCAGTTTGATTGCCTTGTGTTGGTATTTAGAAAAACAAATAACAAAATTGTAGTTAATTTAAAACTATACATGAGTGGCTGGTAAATTAAAAGTTTTATACAAATCAGACCCATTAATATTAAAAAAAACATTCAAATTTTTAACTCTGATGCATTAATCATTTCACAGCATCAGTCTCATCAAACATGATGTAATAACTGTCTCCCAGCCACACAAAGGGTATTTTATGAAGAAAAACCTCTTTTTTTCTATAATAAATATCATAATTTAATCAAATTGGCATTTAAAGGTGATGATTTATTTGATTGTTTTGCTCAAGACTGAATCTGGTTGAAAGATTGAAGCAAAAAAGGAATAAAATATATTAATTTCTAAATTTTTTCTAGCAGCTTTTTTTTAGTGAACACTTTTGTCCCTAATGACTTAAGAAGTAGTGAATTTAAAAACTGATGCTGTGCACAAAATAATAATAATGCAAGTTAGTATGGAGTATTTCTTGACATGTGCCGTGCATGTTTTTGCCTCTTACAGATTCCTTCTGTTTTTGCTGACTCATCACATGATTTAATCATGATTTAATAAAGGGGCAATTAGTTTTTTTGCACAGGACCAAGTTGGTTTTGATAACTTTGTTCCTTTAATGAATAAAACCACCATTTGAAAGATGCACTTTATATTTACACAAGCTTTCTTTGTTTGATACTGAAGTTTTTTTGTTGATCTGAAACATTTTAGTGCGACGAGTCAGCAAAAGCAGAAGAAATTTGTAAGGGGGAAACACTTGTGCACAATACTGTATATTAGGACTGATTTGTGAAAAATCCCCCATCTACCTAAGATTAGTTTTGTAAAAAACAACTCACTTTTTGTAGGTTTTTTGTGTTTGTTTAAATATATGTATTAAACAAACTGGCATTTAAAGGATTAAAATCCTCCAAGTGGTTAAAAGTTTGGCATTTCTGGTCTGGACACAAGTTATTTACAACTTTTTAAAAATCATAGCAGCTTTTGTAAGAGGACATGTTTGTCCTTAATGACTCAAGGAGGGGAGAAATGTTTAAAACTGATGCTGTAAAGAAATACTTGTGGGTATTTCTGCGTGTTGTTTTCATAAATAATATTTGGTTCTCAAACTGCCATTTAAAGGGTTAAAATCCTCACAGCGACTGATAGTTTGGTTTTTCTGAGCAGGACTGGAGTTGTTTAACAGATCTATTAAATAAGGCCGATAAAATATTGATTTGTAAAGTTTTAAGTGTACATTTTTGTCCTTAAAAAACACAAGAGTCCGCAGTGTTCCATTTATTCATTGAAAAACTTTTGTTTATTGAGCTTTTGTTAGAAATAAACCTGCCAAATGCACCAAAATGATGTCAGATGGAGAGGAAACGTTTAGCCAAATGGACAACAATGTCCAGAATGACACATGAGGGCTAGACTAAACCTGAACAGACTGTCTGATGGGTCACAGACCGAGGAGGAGCAGGTATGTGGTCAAACCTGTAACACCATCTCCTGTTTGACAGAAAGGAATTCAAAGCTTTCACAAAGAACATGTGGATGGAGTGTTTCTTCATGAAGGGTGTGTCCAGACCCTTCCCTGCTCTGCTCTGTTCTGTTCTGTTTGGTGACACAAACAATTCCTCTCATTGCTCACAATGACTGTCTGACCCTGACAACCTGTCATCTACAGTGTGTGAGCTGGAAAACTGAGGTGAGGGTTTTAATCTTAAGAACAAACAACCTGTGCATCTGCAGCAAAAATAACTAATAACAATGGGGATCAGGCCTAAAAGCTCAAATAATTCTCAAACCAAATCTTCTGTCATCAAATCATGAGAATTAAAAACAGGAAGTCAGGAATCACCTCCTTACCTGCTACTGAACACCTGTGGCTCCTCTCAGCTGTGAGTTCCTGCAGGCTGAAGGAGAAGAATCCAACCAGCGGACCTCCGGTGTGTCTCTGACCCAGATCACTACATGTTTCACTAAAGAGAAGCTGGAGGCAGCTGGAAGGAAGCCGGTTAAAACCCAGCTGATCGACAGTCATCAGGGCTGGAGGTGTGGGCGGAGCCAAAACCACCAGAAACGCCCAGAACTGCAGTCCTAAACTCAAACCACTACATTACATTAATATTTAATACAAGCTCCTCTCATAGGATATGGTGAGTTTCTAGTGTTTTGTCAGTGAAAACAATAATCTCTAAACCCTCCATCCTCTAAAGCTCAAGTTTAAACCGGTTTGAAGGGTTGTTGTTTCTCATCAGTTCAAAGATTTATATTAAAGCCACTGGTTCCTGAATTTACACAAGAAAGTTTTATCAAAAATAAAGTCTTTATAAAAAAAAATAACTGAAGTTTTTCCATCTTTAAATGTGTCTCCATCTGCTGGCCCTCAGCGGTACTGCAACATAAACCAGTCTGCAGATTAGTGATGTTTTTTTTTGTAGTTCACAAAAGCTGACTGGCTACTCAGATTCATCAGAGTGTGCATACTTTAGCAGGTTGTTTTAATCATGTCTAGATGAATAAATGAATTGAGGTGCTGCCATGTGATTGATTGATTGATTGATTGATTGATTGATTGATTGATTGATTGATTGATTGATTGATTGATTGATTGTGTTAACAAAAGGCAGTATTCTACACAATAAGCTCCAGTCTACATTAATTAAAACTGATCCTCATAGACTTTATTAAACATATCTTCTCTGTCACTGTGTAACCAAAGACGTATGATTGTTTTATTTCTTTACAATGTAAAAAAAAAAAAAAAAAACAAGGCGAAAAACGATAACTTGTGCAAACCAATAACAATTGCTGTTGTTCGTAAGCATAAAATGTCAGAAAAGAAAAATCTTTGACCTCATGAAAATATAAAAAAAAAACATAAAAATGTATTTGCTTTTAAAAATTGTGTTATATTCCAAAAATGTTTTATTTCACATATAAAATGAATGGTATGTTTTTGACCTAAAACTGGAAACTTTAGATTTTATGAATAACAAATAGGAAAAGTGTAAAAAAAAATACAAACAATAAGATATTAACCTGCTGTAAAAATTAGTTAACTTTATGCGTATCTAACAAACAACTATGTTATGATTTTATTTCACTGTCAGCTTGTTAAATGTTTTTATCGCCTCCTAGCGGAAGCAGAGATATTATTGTTTTTTTCAACCCGCCTCTTCCGGCTTCGTTTTCGCGCTAGTTCTCCCTGAAGGCGGAGTCACGTATCACGTGACAACCCCGCACGTTTACCCGCCGAGTATGCAGAAGAGCGCCTGTCGCGTCGACCAATCGCTGGTTACGTTTTATTTGCATCCGGCACGCTGTGGCGCGAAAACCCTTCAGTCGTCTGGATTGAGGGGAAGCAGAAAGGTCCACCCGGACATTTAGAGACACTTCTTCAGGTTTTCTAATAAAATACTTTATCAGACATCATGGCTACCGACGTCGTAGATGACCGGGAGATGAGAGAAGCTCAGAGGGATTATCTGGACTTCCTGGACGACGACGTAAGTCTGACTTTATGGCCGCTTTAGCTTTAATACGGGGAAGAAATCATGCGGTCAGAACAAGAGAACTACACTTTAACTCATTGACGGGGAGTATCACTGTAGACGTTTAATTTGACTTGAATCTAAACCTTCTGTACTGTCGTCCAACCTGCAGCAGGAGCAGGGGATCTACCAGAGCAAAATCCGGGACATGATCGGCGAGAATAAAGCTCGACTCGTCGTCAACATCAACGACCTGAGGAGACGCAACGAGGCCCGGGCTGCCAAGTTAGTAACACACACACACTTCTCTCGGTGTGGAGCTCCTGAGGCAGATAGACACAAAACAATCAGATTTATAATAACTGGAGTGGGTGAAGGAAACCATTCCTCCTGTTTACTTGAGGATTCAATACTCCAGCAGAAAAGTGGGTCATATAAAATGATTTATTAATTCAGAAAGTCAGACTTGTTTAGCATCATGAATTTCAGCTTCATATTAAAAGACATAATTTCCAGCTGTTAGAAAATAAATGTTTTAAATGCTCAGCAGTGCCCTCTGCTGGTCGAAAAAAGAGGGGGCTTACATTTTTTCCCCAAATCAAATTCAAGCACTTTCAAGGTGAGTTTTCCAGATTTTCCAGCATTTCCATTAGCAATGATTCACACATGAACAGGACATAGATACTCAAAATACTTGTTTTACTTCCTTGTCTCATAAATTCCCATCTGATTTATCTAAGAATTATAGATAACAGAATTATTTTAAAAAAATGATTCAGACCAACTTAAAATTTTTGATTCTGGAAGAAAAAAATGCTCACATGTTATTTTCTTTAACTAGCATTGAGCCATGGTGACTTCATAGACTGACAAAATAAAACTGATTATTATTTTTTTGATCAGCTGATCACAGATGAAGCCAGTCATGCTGAAGGTTGGTCCATTCAAATCCCTTTCAAATTCCTCCTGTGCATTTTTAATTTCAGACATTTATTTACAATGGCTTTATTAAAAAAATTCTAATGTTTTCCAGGAATTCAAGCACCTGTAGGAACCCTGGAATGTTTGAAGTGAAGCCAATAAGGATCATTAGTCTGAATTATAAAATAATTGTCTTGTTTTTAAAGCTGAAAATTTAATGGTTAATTTTATTATAAGAAAATTATAGTGGTTGTGTCATTAGTAAACAATATAATCAATGAACAAAATTGTTTCTTTGACCTGTATGTCCTCCAGCAGAGGGCAGCAGACTTGTAGAGGACTAATTATTGCAGGTTATTGATGAAATACCTAATCCTGATGGGACTTTTTGCTGCTTCAAGGACAGAAACTCAATCTGATTTGTGATGCTAGCTTACAAGAAGCTAACGGGATGTTTGGGTCATTCTGACTCTAACCCTTTATCTACAGTAAGGACCATGACATCACTCAGAGAGGAGTCTCTAGAAACAGGAAGTGGTCCTCTGATCAGAGCAATATTCGGATCAGGGGACACACATGCTACAGCGCTATCCACCCGTGTGCACTGGTGCCCACTTTAAGTGATGTCACCAGGTGGTGTGGTCCTTCCTGTAGATAACTGGTAGAACAACACTTCAGAATGACCTAAATATTCTTTTGACGCGGAACATTTGACGGGACGGGTCCAAGTGTCCCGTTATCTCAGAGAACTGTTCAGCTAAAAGCCCCAGTGGGTTTGCTGATCGTTGGGTTTGTCTCTCAGGTTGCTAAGCAACGCGTTTGGGGAGCTGCTGGCGTTCCAGCGGGCTCTAAAGGACCTGGTGGCCACCGTGGACTCCACCTACGCCAAGCAGCACGAGGAGTTCTTCATCGGGTTGGAGGGTAGCTTCGGCTCCAGGCACGTGTCCCCCCGGACGCTCACCTCCCGGCTGCTGGGCAGCATGGTGTGTGTGGAGGGCATCATCACAAAGTGTGAGTTTACTGTGTTTTCAACTGCTGTGCTCTGGGTTTAGTCTGTAACTAACCTTAAACTTTTCTCCTGTAGGCTCTCTTGTGCGTCCCAAAGTGGTGCGCAGCGTCCACTACTGTCCAACCACCAAGAAGACGATGGAGAGGAAGTACACAGACCTGACCTCCCTGGATGCTTTCCCCTCCAGCGCCATTTACCCCACTAAGGTCTGCTCCAGGGATTTTGCTCCTTTTAAAAACCGTGGTCTAATGTGACTGAAATAACCAAACCAGCCATGTGTTCTGCTCCAACAGGATGAAGAGAACAACCCTCTGGAGACAGAGTTCGGTCTGTCCATCTACAAGGACCACCAGACCATCACGGTCCAGGAGATGCCAGAGAAAGCTCCTGCTGGTCAGCTGCCCCGCTCTGTGGACATCATCCTGGACAACGACCTGGTGGACCTGATCAAACCAGGAGACAGAGTCCAGGTCATCGGGACGTACCGCTGCCTGCCTGGGAAGAAGGGAGGCTTCACCTCCGGCACGTTCAGGTGGGGACACTCCTTCATTACACTGTGAATGTGTGAATGTGAACGCCACCTAAAAAAAAAAATCCAACCAACTGTATTAATTAAACTCCTCCCGTTTCCCTACAGGACCATCATGATAGCGTGTCACGTTAAACAGATGAGTAAGGAGGTCTCCCCGTCCTTCTCCGCTGACGACGTGGCCAAAATCAGGAACTTCAGTCGGACCCGCTCCATAGTGAGTTGTTTTCCTGATTCTCCTCTTAGTTTTTAGTAATCCTGGGTCAGCTGATGGTCACACCGTATTTTAAATTTTTTTCAGAATGTGTTTAACCGGTTGGCCCACTCACTGGCTCCCAGCATCCACGGACACGACTACATCAAGAAGGCCATCCTCTGCATGCTGCTGGGCGGAGTGGAGAAGGTTCTGGAGAACGGTACCCGCATCAGAGGAGACATCAACATCCTGCTCATCGGTAAACGGCTGTAAAACGACCAGAGCCCTGTCGGGGTTTTATTTAAAGCTTTGTCTCAGGTCAGGTGTGTTGTATTCCAGGTGACCCGTCAGTGGCCAAGTCTCAGCTGCTGCGTTACGTTCTTCACACGGCGCCCAGAGCCATCCCCACCACCGGGCGGGGCTCCTCCGGTGTGGGTCTGACTGCTGCCGTCACCACCGATCAGGAGACCGGTACTTCCAGCTCGCTTCTCATCAGCAAACACCTTCATTAGTCAGCAAACTGACGCCTTCTTCCTGTCCGGTAGGGGAGCGCCGTCTGGAGGCAGGCGCCATGGTGCTGGCCGACCGCGGAGTGGTGTGCATCGACGAGTTCGACAAGATGTCCGACATGGACCGAACGGCCATCCACGAGGTGATGGAGCAGGGCCGAGTCACCATCGCTAAGGCCGGGATCCACGCCAGGCTCAACGCCCGCTGCTCTGTGCTGGCTGCTGCTAATCCCGTCTACGGCAGGGTGAGTTGGGCTCGGATGAGAGAATCAACCCAGATCAGACGCTGTGGTTCAGCAGAGTAGTTAAAAAAACAAACTAATGAAACTGGTCTGGACAGAAATGATGATTCTCTAGAAAAAGCTGTGAGGTATCAGGGTGTGTGCCACACCAAACATGGACCACAGGCAGCGGAGGACAGGAGGTCTGAGGAGGTTAGAGACATGAATATGTTCAAATGTCCAGAACATCAGGGAGGAGCTGAAACATGAACCCTTCAGACTGGAGACACGGGTTCTGATCCTAGAAAGTCTTTAATTTTTATCTGGTAAATAAGGATTTTATTTTGACTTCTGTTACCACATTTGGTCAGCAGATGGCGGTCCTGTCTGAACTGTATTAAAAAAAACCGTGTCCTTTCTCTCCAGTATGACCAGTATAAAACCCCCATGGAGAACATCGGCCTCCAGGACTCCCTGCTGTCACGTTTCGATCTCCTCTTCATCATGCTGGACCAGATGGACCCCGAGCAGGACCGTGAGATCTCGGACCACGTCCTGAGGATGCACCGCTACCGTGACCCCCGCGAGCAGGAGGGAACAGGTACACCGGAGTCTAGAAGGTACCGTTCTGCAGAGTGAGGAACGTCTCACCGGTTTGTTGGTTTGTTCTTCAGCCATGGCTCTGGGGGGAACCATAGACGTTCTGGCCACAGACGACCCCGACGCTCTGGGAGAGGAGCAGGAGGAGCTGCAGGTCTATGAGAAACACAACAACCTGCTGCACGGGAGCAAGAAGAAAAAGTGAGATGATGAAACATGTTGAGCTTCATACAGGAGAGGTGTTCTCTGCTCAAGTAACGACACTAATCCTCTGGTTCAGGGATAAGATTGTGAGCAAGGAGTTCATGAGGAAATACATCCACATCGCTAAGGCTATCACCCCCGTGCTGACGGAGGAGGCAGCCAATCACATCGCAGAGGAGTACTCGAGGCTGAGGAGCCAGGAGCAGCTGGGTTCTGATATCGCCAGGGTGAGCAGGAGAACTGTAAGAATGCTGGTTTGACCTCAGAGTGGACCTGCTGACCCCTGTCCTCTCCCTACAGACCTCTCCGGTGACGGCCCGTACTCTGGAGACCCTGATCCGTCTGTCCACGGCGCACGCCAAGGCCCGCATGAGCAAAGCCGTGGAGCTGGAGGACTCTGAGGTCGCCGTGGAGCTGGTCCAGTTTGCCTACTTTAAAAAGGTTTGTTTGTTTGTTTAGTCCCCGACACCAGAATGGAGCCCAGGCTCGTCTAAATCCACCATTCTGATCAGGTTCTGGAGAAGGAGAAGAAGCGCTCAAGACAGGATCGTGACTCCGGTTCAGAGGAAGAGGAGGAGGAAGAGGCGGCGCCTACACAGAGTTCACAGAGGAGTAGAAAGAGGTGAATTCACTCACTGTTATTTCATTAACACAAACATTTACTTTGGTTTTTATAACGTCTGCTGTTTCAGAGATGGTTTTGTCAGATGTTGCTATGGTTACTGAGGTAGAACTTGAAGCAATCTGTGAATTTAAAAGAATTTTATTGACACAAAGTTCATTCAAAAAGGTTAATTATGTATTTGTTACATGTGTCAGAAAGATGAACACTGAAAAAAAAAAAAGCTCCTAAAAAGAAGTAGAGGACTACTTCCTGTTTCTAGACACCCGGCCCACTCTGAATGATGTCACTGGTGGGAGTGGTTACTGTAGATAAATAACGAACTTCTCACTCAGTACACAGTAATGGTGTTTGTTGTCCTGCAGGGGGCGCCGTGGCTCCCAGGGCAGCGAGCCCTACAGTCCCTACGACTTCAGTGAAGAACAGGATGTCCCTGAGAGTAAGCGTTCTTATCATCTCGCATCTCTACGGTTTCTAAATGACTAAAAAGAAAACTTCATTCCAGATTTTCTCACAGATCAGCCTTTAAAAAAAAAAAGAAAACATTAAAAGATTGTGACTTCTTCAGCTTTTCTTTAAGGTTTAAAGTCTCTAGTCCTCCACAAGCTGCTGTTCTTATCATCAGACTCTTAAATCTCATGGTTTCTGTGTTTTGTAGTTCAGGCTGGCACCCTCAAACCAGCCAAACCACAGCAGGAGGAGGAGCCCATGGACGCCACATCACAGGCTGAAGGCGCCGAGCTGTCTGCTGAGAGGTGAGCTCGGCGTTAGCTTCCCCTGCTCACATTCAGAACGTTGAGTTGGTGGCTGACGGCTGTGGTTTCTCCATCCCTCCAGGCTGAAGGAGTTCAAGTCGTCTCTGTTCACGGTGTTCCAGTCGGCTCACGCTCAGTCGGTCAAGATGACCAAGCTGATGGACGACGTCAACAAGGAGCGCGAGAGTCGGTTCACGGAGCCGGAGGTCCGCGCCGCCTTGGCTCACATGCAGGAAGAAAACCAGGTCATGGTGACCGACGACATGGTCTTCCTCATCTGAGGGAGAGGAAGATTAGACTGTTTTCACCAAATCCATCATTCAGCTTCAGGAGGAGGGGGTTGATTCTAACGATGCATAAAATATCAGCTGCTGCTCTCCTCGTGGTCATTAGAAACCAGAACACTTCGCCTCATCTGGTCTAGAGGAGCCATTGTTCATTATCAGCTGATGGAGGTTTAAACCTGTTATTTTCTTTGTCTTGTATTTTGTATATAGTTTTTGCAATTAATAAATGTAACCCTTTATTAAAAAGTAAAATAAACTTGGCTGAACCAAAGGAGTGGTCTGGATTCTTTAAGGTGGATTCGTACGTTTACAGAAGTTGAGAAATGGTTTCACGTTCAGCTTCCAGACTACAGGGGTCACCTGGGGGTCTAAAGTACTTAAAAAAAACTTTTCAGTTTTTAAGCTATTAGAACAAATAATAAAGCATTCAGGACTTTAAAGCTTTGACTTGATAGGACGTGTGAATATGTTTGACCCACTGGGGATTCAGGTATTTTAACAGCTTCATATTTTCACATTTCATCATAAAAATCAAAGTTTTTAGCTGAAATTAGTCAAAACATTTCATTCAATGTTTCATCAGGTGCTTTGACAGAAGTGTTTTTCAATATTGTACTATTTTTGTGAAGGCATTGAAGTCTCTCGTCTCGTCTCGTCTTCTTCCGCTTATCCGGGTCCGGGTCGCGGGGGCAGCATCCCAATTAGGGAGTTCCAGACAGTCTTCTCCCCAGCCACTTCTACCAGCTCCTCCGGCAGGATCCCAAGGCGCTCCAGGGCCAAACCAGAGATATATTTTCTCCAGCGTGTCCTGGGTCGACCCGGGGGCCTCCTGCCGGCAGGACATGCCTGAAACACCTCCCTGGGGAGGCGTCCAGGGGGCATCCTAACAAGATGCCCGAACCATCTCAACTGGCTCCTTTCGACATGGAGGAGCAGCGGTTCTACTCCGAGTCTCTCCCGAATGTCCGAGCTCCTCACCCTATCCCTAAGGCTGAGCCCGGCCACCCTGCGGAGAAAACTCATTTCGGCCGCTTGTATCCGCGATCTCGTTCTTTCGGTCATTACCCAAAGCTCATGACCATAGGTGAGGATTGGGAGGTAGATCGACCGGTAAATCGAGAGCCTTGCTTTCCGGCTCAGCTCCTTCTTCACCACAACAGACCGGTTCAGTGTCCGCATCACTGCTGACGCTGCCCCAATCCGCCTGTCGATCTCCCGCTCCCTCCTTCCCTCACTCGTGAACAAGACCCCGAGATACTTGAACTCCTCCACTTGAGGCAGGATCTCTCTCCCGACCTGGAGTTGGCAAGCCACCCTTTTCCGACCGAGAACCATGGCCTCAGACTTGGAGGTGCTGATCCTCATCCCAGCCGCTTCACACTC
>SSNR01000128.1:93000-127980 GCA_006937965.1 Callopanchax toddi
ACTTGGAGGTGCTGATCCTCATCCCAGCCGCTTCACACTCGGCTGCGAACCTCCCCAGCAAGAGCTGTAGGTCAGAGCCTGATGAAGCTAGGAGGACCACATCATCTGCAAAAAGCAGAGACGAGATTCTCCTGTCAACAAACTCCACCCCCTCCACACCACGGCTGCGCCTAGAAATCCTGTCCATAAAGGTTATGAACAGGACCGGTGACAAAGGGCAGCCCTGGCGGAGTCCAACCCTCACTGGGAACAGGTCCGACTTACTGCCGGCTATGCGGACCAGACTCACACTCCTCTGGTACAGGGACTGAATGGCCCTTAACAAAAGACCATCAACCCCATACTCCTGGAGCGCCCCCCACAGGGTGTCCCTGGGGACACGGTCATAAGCCTTCTCCAAATCCACAAAACACATGTGGATTGGTTGGGCAAACTCCCATGACCCCTCCATCACCCTAGCGAGGGTAAAGAGCTGGTTCACAGTTCCACGACCAGGACGAAAACCACATTGCTCCTCTTCTATCTGAGGTTTAACTATCGACCGGACCCTCCTCTCCAGTACCCTGGAGTAGACCTTTCCAGGGAGGCTGAGGAGTGTGATCCCCCTATAGTTGGAACACACCCTCTGGTCCCCTTTCTTAAAAATGGGAACCACCATCCCGGTTTGCCACTCAGCAGGAACTGCCCCCGATGACCACGCAATGTTGCAGAGACGTGTCAACCACGACAGTCCTACAACATCCATAGCTTTCAGATACCCAGGTCGGATCTCATCCACCCCCGGGGCTCCGCCACTGCGTAGTTTTTTGACTACCTCAGCGACTTCTGCCCCAGAGATTGGACAGTCCATCCCCAGTTCTCCCAGCTCTGGTTCCTCATAGGAATGCGTGTCGGTGGGATTGAGGAGCTCCTCAAAGTATTCCTTCCACCACCTGACTATAGCCCCAGTTGATGTCAGCAGCTCCCCGTCCCCACTGTAAACAGTGTGAGCGAGTTGCCGCCTTCCTCCCCTGAGGCGTCGGCTGGTTTGCCAGAACCTCTTTGGAGCCGACCGATAGTCTTTCTCCATGGTCTCGCCGAACTCCTCCCACGCTCGAGATTTTGCCTCGGAAACTGCCACTGCTGCACCCCGCTTGGCCCTCCGATACCCATCAGCTGCCTCTTGAGACCCACAGACTAGCCACGCCCTGTAGGCCTCCTTCTTCAGCCTGACGGCTCCCCTAACCTCTGGTGTCCACCAGCGGGTACGGGGGTTACCGCCACGATTGGCACCGGCTACCTTGCGACCACAGCTAGCAACAGCCGCCTCAACAATCGCAGAGCGGAACAAGGCCCATTTGGACTCAATGTCCCCCACTGCTCTCGGGACGCGGTCGAAGCTCTGCCGGAGGTGGGAGTTGAAGACCATCTTGACAGGCTCTTCTGCCAGGCATTCCCAGCAGACCCTCACTATACGTTTGGGTCTACCAGGTCTGCGTAGCATCTTCCCCTGCCATCTGATCCAACTCACCACCAGGTGGTGATCAGTTGACAGCTCCACTCCTCTCTTCACTCGAGTGTCCAAAACATATGGTCTCAGGTCAGATGATACAACTATAAAGTCAATCATCGACCTGTAACCTAGGCTGCCCTGGTACCAGGTGTACCGGTGTGCATCCTTATGTTCGAACATGGTGTTCGTTATGGCCAAACTGCGACTTGCACAGAAGTCCAAAAACAGAACACCACTCGAGTTCAGATTGGGCGGGCCGTTCCTCCCAATCACGCTCCTCCAGGTCACGCTGTCATTGCCCACGTGAGCGTTGAAGTCTCCCAGCAGGACTATGGAGTCCCCAGTAGGAGCGCTATCCAGCACTCGTCCCAGGGACTCCAAAAAGGGTGGGTACTCTGAGCTGCTATTTGGTGCATAAGCACAAACAACAGTCAGGACCCGTTTCCCAACCCGAAGGCGCAGGGAAGCTGCCCTTTCGTCCCCCGGAGAAAACCCCAACATACAGGCAGAGAGTGTTGGGGCTAACAGAAAGCCCACCCCAGCCCTCCGCCTCTCACCCGGAGCAACTCCAGCATAGAAGAGAGTCCAACCCCTCTCAAGGACACGGGTTCCAGAGCCAACGCTATGTGTCGAGGTGAGCCCGACTATATCTAGCCGGTATCGCTCAGCCTCTTCCACAAGCTCCAGCTCCTTCCCCGCCAGAGAGGTAACGTTCCATGTCCCAATAGCCAGTTTTTGTGTCCGGGGATCGGACCGCCAAAGCTCCCGCCTTGGTCTGCCATCTGATCCACATTGCACCAGACCCTTCATGTTCCTCCTGCAGGTGGTGGGCCCACAGGTGGGCATTGAAGTTTGATTTGAAATTTCAGAAGAATCCAGCAGTCCTCCACCCTGGTGATGAGAGCTATGGTTAAATCTAACTCTCCTGTTGTAATAACAGAAATAAATGATACATTGTGATTCTGATTAAGTCGGTCACTTTACCTTTTTTTTTTTGCATTACCTTGAAATCTTCAAAGATTTCTAATAATGCTGACAGTTTAGATCAGCTTTAGCTCAGGATTTATTTCATTATTCAAACAGCTTTTCTGTAAGAAAAGCTACTTTTTAAGTTTTGATTTGGTTTTCTTAAGATCATAAAATATTTAGTCATCTTGAAAAAACAACAATTTGAAGTAAACCGCCTTAAACCTGGCTTGTTGTTTGGCTCCTCTCAGTTTCAGTATTCATAGATGTGATTTCCATCAGCGGTTTAACCACTGATTAATCTGACATCTACAGCCTGGATCAGTCACCAGTAGGACTGTTCTGGTTTATTTAGAACTTTTTGTTTTGATGATGCTCAAGAACACAGACACTATGTGAAAAGGGCCAAAGCTGCCTCCACCCTCTGAGGAGGCTACGGTCCTTCGGAGTGAGCACCCATCTCCTAAAATCTTGTTAACACTTTTGTTGGCTCTAGTATACGCCGTGGTCTGCGGGGAACTGCTCCTCCAACTGGCCAGGAAGAATCTGAACAGCTGGTTAGGAGATCTGCTCGGTCCTCGTCTGCTGCTGGACTCTGTGGAGGAGGTGGTGAAGCTGACCTCCATCCTGGACAACTCTCTCCTGCTGCACCTGGAGGCTCTGAGCAGCTCCTTTAGTGTCAGATTCAAACATCCACAATGTAAAACAGAGCGTTACCGTAGATCATTTATTTCCATGGCTGTAAGGGTGAACAACTCTGCTGTTTAGTTTCTTATTTCTTTAACTCATTAAGGAGGGTCTGTGTTCTGGTTTTATCGATACATTTCTGTACAGCCCTGTAAATTCACTCCTCTATTTCATCCTATATTGTCTGTGTCATGTTAGTCTTGTGTGTATGCCGCGGCGCTGTGACAAGTGAATTTCCCCACTGTGGGATCAATAAAGTCATTCAATAAGAACTCCTCTTGAGAAAACAGGTTTTTATCTTGAAATAATGAGATTAGCAATCTTGAAAATGGCTCATTATCTCAAAACAATGAAACTTAACCTTAAAAAAATGATAAATATCTCAAGAAAACCAGCTCTGTTATCCAAAACTAGATCAAAGTATGTCATCTCATCTCATTAGATAAAAGTAGCTCCGTTTTCTCAAAATGAGCTAGAACAAGCTCTGTTATCTTGAGATAAAAAGATAAATGTCTAGAAATGTTAAGATATCATAAAAAACTTTTCTAAACATCTTTGTTTGACTTTATGCGAGGCGACACAAATATTCTTGAGTTATACATTTAACTTTTTAAACAATAGAACGGATATTCTTCTAACCTTTAAAGAGTTAAACCTTTTCTGAGGGAGAGCCTTGACCCCACCATGAATATTTCCTGAGAACGACGCCTTTGTAGTGCAGAAAAATGCAGCGTGTTGAGTGGGTGTGATTTATAGGGAACATTCCTTTATTTTAATGCATCAATGTGTGAAACCCACCGCTTCATGTGATGAAAGGAATCTGAAATACAGGACAAGAAATAAGAGAAGCTAAAAACTGACTGGCGTAGGATCATCAAAGTCCTCTGAAAAACGGTTAAATGAGAAATGTTTCCTGAACTTAAAAGTCCATCTGTTTATTCTGTATATTCAAACACAGGTTGGACTCATCAGTTCCAAAAGCATAAACGTATTCTTTTATTTTAAATTGAAAGCAGATGTTTCCTATGATAATAATATTCAGGATATAACTGCGTGTGTGTGGTGTGGTTCAGTGGCGACTGCCTCAAATCAAGGTGAATTTTCACAATTTGGCAGCACCTTCCTTTGCTGATGATTTCCACATGAACAGTATTTTGTATAACCTTGTTTCTTTTTTTCCACACCGAAACAAATGTTTAAGAACATTTTTGTAAAATTATCAAGTTTAGGCTACAAATCAAAATGTAAAGTGAAAAAAAGTGATCCAGTATATTTTCTTGCCCTATAAAGAAACTTTAAGTATTTGACTGATTTCAATTTTTAGATTCTGTAAGTAAAAGTGTTCACTCTGCATGAATCAGTGCTCAGTGATGATGTGTTCATGGACTGAAAAAGAAGTTAGATTTTTGACTTTTTGCTGAAAATTGGCTGATTTAGATCACTAGGTTTTTGGTGGATCTCTAGTTTCAAACACTTTAAAGTTCTTTCAAAACACCATAAAAAACAGGGCTTTGAGTTTATGTTGTAGTAAAGTCAGCGAAGGAACTTTGAGACTTCCCCGAAGGAAGCCTGACTTGTTGAAGCGTCTTCCTGCCTCCACTCATCTGTATACTAGAACCGATTAAACCCCCGCTGAACCTGGACCTGGTTTTGTGTGGGAGCCAGGTTCCTCAGAGCTCTGGTTGTGAAATCACGGCTGTTTCCTTTAATCTTCATATTTGACCCAGTTTGCAGCCAGACGTTCGTCTATCGAGTTGGACAGTTTGACATCCTGTGACGTTTGTTGAGGATTGTGGTGAACTAGAAACAGTTGGCGTTTAACTAAGAATTTAATACAATATAACTGAGAATTGTTTGTCACCCACAACTACTACTCAATGCTGTATCCATATATCAA
Source organism: Callopanchax toddi (assembly GCA_006937965.1). Classification (NCBI taxonomy): domain Eukaryota; kingdom Metazoa; phylum Chordata; class Actinopteri; order Cyprinodontiformes; family Nothobranchiidae; genus Callopanchax; species Callopanchax toddi. The sequence continues at coordinate 98,043 of SSNR01000128.1, forward strand.
TTACTGTAATGTTGTTTGAGCTAGCACCCATCCATCTAAACCGGAATCTCTTTCGTCTTCAAAAGCGAGCCGTAAGAGTAATATTTAGGGTAAATCGTCCTTAGTGTTTATCAAGTAAATCAGCTTCAAATTGCTTTGTTTATAGCTCTATTAAAAAAAGCTACTTCAACACTTTCACAATATCTTTTCTTTAATAATGAATTTAATTCGTACTCAACCTGCATGGTTCTCATTAGGCCACCATACTCTCATACAACCCAGACTCAGTTTATAGTCTTCCTACATCGTTTTTAGAGCTGTCAAAAATCAGCTTAAAGGGATACTCCACCGCCAAGTTATTTTTTGTCTATTGCCATATTCCTCAGAGTTAGATAAGTGGGCAAAAACTATTTGTAAGCAGCCCAGCCGTTTTACTGATCCGGCAGTGCTCTTTTTGCTTTAGCTTAGCATCAAACACTGTAAGTGAATGGTACCAGATAGCATTGCCAGAAAAAACGTCCATAAAACTCACTAAATAGTGATAATAATTCGGCCTAGTGACCTCAGTAAACATATCGAGAGCAAGGGAGAATAAAAAGTAACACGAAGGAATTACATGTACTATTTTAACTCGGGACTACTTTTATGACAAAGAGCAGCTGTAACCCTCTGCTGAACAGCGCAAGGATATGACGCACGGTTTGCAAACACCGTGTGTGAATACGTGTTTACGGAAGTAGGTGTCTTTGGGGCCGTGCGTCATGTCCTTGCGCTGTTCACCGGAGCTGCGCCATTCAGCGGAGGGTTACAGCTGCTCTTTGTCATAAAAGTAGTCCCGAGTTAAAATAGTACATGTAATTTCTTTGTGTTACTTTTTATTTTCCCTTGCCTCTCAAGAGAGAAAAAAAAAATGCATCGTCAAACAGAACATGTGACAATTTGTGACAACCAAAAAGACAACGGGGCGGGTTGTCACAATTATAGTTCAGTCAGACCCATTTCCCATAACAACAACAACAACAAGTGTTTAACTCTATACATGAAGCAGTATAGGTGAAAGTCTAGTTTGTTTTATTTGACTGTGAACTCAAATGTATTAATGAGTTATGATTTTCAGCTCTTTTCACTAATAAAACCATCATTCTGGTGTCTGTAAAAACACAACAGATGTTTCATGTCTGGCCCGTTTCAGTGGCTCACCATAACAGTAATAAAACTTATTGTGATTTTGATCTCAGATTTGCAGTGGTTACATTTATTTTCACTCTTCAGATAAACTGATTTTCAATCAGGTGACGTGCTTCTTCTGAAGTGAAAGATTAAGAACATTTCTAAAGGGATCATGTCTAAAATCTCCTTTTCATTTAGTTTTAACTTTCGAATACATAAACAAACATCTGATGGATACTTTATGCATTATAAAAGTTGTAGCTGTAAGAAAAGTTTGCTCACTAAAGATTTTAACATTTTAGACAACTGAAAAGTTAGACATCTTTCAACTGTTAGCTGAATATTTGGTGGAAATAACAAAAAAAAAACATGAAACAAACTGTGAATGTGTAAAAACCACAACAGATATCAAAACACCAGTTCAGTTATGTAAAGACCAACTTCCTGTTTAATCTTTGAGAGATGTTTCTACTCTACCAGAGATTTAGAGCTTTCAAAATCCAATTGATGTTTCCTGTAGTTTTTTTCTTTTCTCAGATTTTGTGTACGTTGTAATAAGTACTTTACTCCTGACCTGCATTCTAATGTTTAACATGTTAAACTAGACTTGAGAAGATGTCATAAACAATCCCACCAACTAAACATTTCTCACAACGTGAAACCAATCAAGGCGTGAAAATCAAATCTCTACCCATCTCAGCATGAGTCAGCAGAACCATGAAGGGTGATCCCCTCTGCTTTTATGATGTCGTTTGAATAAACTTTAACTTCAGCCATGTTTCCAACTTCTGTCAAAGGAAAATAGCAACAGAAACAGTGAACACACACACACACACACACACACACACACACACACACACACACACACACACACACACACACACACACACACACACACACACACACACACACACACACACACACCAACCTGCATACAGCGGGCAAAAAGGTATCCGATTCTGCAAGTTTAAAAAGATGAGAGAGCATCGTAGGAACACTTCAATGTGAGAAAAACATATTTGGATAATAAATATTTGGTCAATAACAAAATTTAATCTCATTGCTTTATAATGTGACATTGGTTGCCAGTGACAGAGGTCAAAGGTTTCCTGTAGGTCTTCATCAGGTTTCCACCCTGTAGCTGGTGTTTGGGTCCATTCTTCCATGCAGATCTTCTCCAGAGCTGTGATGTTTCAGGGCTGTCACCATGGCAACACAGACTTTCAACTCCCTCCACATATTCTTTAATCGATTGAGGTCCAGAGACTGGTTAGGCCACTCCAGAACTGTCATTGCCCGCGTGGTGTGTTAGGGATCATTGTCCTGCTGGAAGATCAGCCACGTTTCATCCTCAGCGCTCTCACTGATGGAAGAAGGTTTTTGCCCTGAATCTCTCCATATGTGGCCCCATTCATCCTTTCCTTAATACAGATCAGTCCTCCAGTCCCTTTGCAGAAAAGCAGCTCTAAAGCATGATGTTTCCACCCCCATTCTTCCCTGGAACTGTGCTGGCTTAAGCAGGAGGACCTTTGGAGCGTTGCAGGATTTTATTCCATGATGAAGTGTATTACTAATAGTCATAGGGAGAGGGAGTTCTTATCATGGAGGAATAATTTTTCAAAGAATCCTTCTTGACAGCTTGTGACAACCCAGCAGATTGATTCCATGTGTCCTGATTTAATTCGACAGTCTGTGAGTCATTTGGGTTGTTTGTTAGAGTTCAGATCAGGTCCTGGTTCAAGTCGTTCGGTGCCGGGCGGGTCATTTCAGACCAGTTTGGTTTTGAACCAGGTCCGGTATCGAGTTGGTTCAGACTCACACACAAAGAACAACTGGATGAGACGGCCCTTAATGTGTCCAACATGCCAGAAAACCTCACAGGAGAGGAGCAAGAACATTAACCGTCCTGTGATGAGACACTTGTCTCTGCATTTGAACGAGAATCACTGTTGGACACAAAGTGAGTACTCTGAGCTTTCTACCAAAGCCGTGTGCTTTCTGTTGCCTTTTACAACAACCTACCTGTGTGAGAAAGGCTTCTCATCACTCACTCTGATTAAATGTAAACACAGAAGCAGGCTAGATGTCCTCTATTGAGCCACACATTTCAAAACTATGCTCACAGAGTCAAGCACAGTCATCTCATTAGCTTCCAATTAGGCTACGAGTGATCAAAATATGATGGTTAATGAACCGTTTGTTCTTCCGGTTTAAAATGACTCACTCCAGTTGTTTCAGTTCATAATACCACAATGCTAATGTTCTGTTCACTGTGGTCATTTTCCATATGTGCAGTGCAACTCAGACTATTTGTGCAGTTCATTTGTAAATGGCCTTGTGGGTTTTTGGCCTTGTGGCTACATAATAAACAGCATTCAAACTATATGTAATCCATTTTTTTACCTTTACAAAAAAATTCCTGTAGGTGGTACTCAGGTAAAAAGGTTTGAGAACCACTGCTCTAGATCATTTGTACCCCACAAGGCAAGATCTTACACAGAGCCCCAGGTAGAGGGATATTATCAATAATCTTTTATTTATTCTATTTTCTAATAATTGCTCCAATGGTTGATCTGTTCTCACCAGGCTGCTGGTCTGTTGTAGATTGACTCATCCCAGGCTTGTGCAGGTCCTGACAGGTGTCTGGTCTTGGCCATGGTGGAGGTTGGAGTCTGACTGTTTGAAGGTGTGGACAGGTGTCTTTTATAGATAACCAGTTCAAACAGGTGTCATTAATACAGGTAACAAGTGGAGGATAGAAGAGCTTCTTAAAGAAGAAATAGCAGGTCTGTGAAGGTCAGAATTCTTTCTTGTTTGTTGGTGCCAAATACTTATTTTCTGCACCAAATAAATTCTTTAAAAATCAAACAATGTGATTTCCTGGATTATTTTTACTTTCTGTCTCTGACACTTAAAGATGATGAACATCTTGTCGTTTTAAGTGAGACAACTCATAATCAGTGGCTGTTTGTTTTTTAAATCTCAGTATAATCTTATATTTTCAGAATACCACCCATCAAAAGCATTTTAACCTGTAGTGACTTTTGAAGGATTTCCAGATGGCTGCCCTGCCTCAGAAACAAGAAAAACCTAAAAATGATGGCGTTGTTAAATAAAAAAGTTTAATATTATTGCTTTTGCTGCTTCAAATGGATAAAAAATGCAAAGTGAGGTCATTTTTATTGCTTATTTTTATTAAAAGGGTTTTTTTTAATTTTACAATTTTTAGTTAGTTAGTGGTTTTAATATGTGGTTTTATGTATATTTGATAGTAGTTGTCCTTTTAATTAGTGTCTGTGGTTTTTAATGAGTTTTTACGTTTTTTTTTTTTTATGGATTCTTGAGTCTGTAAATAAAGTATTAATTAATTCATTCATTAAAGCAGTGAATTAAAACAAATTCAGAAGTAAATTCAAGTAAATTTTAAAAAAGTGTAAATAAACCCTTTAGCAGCACTGATATGTTTTAAAATTCAACTCTAGAGATGTTAGACAATATGACATGACATTTTTTAATTTTAACTTTTTTAAAGCAAATTTAAGCCTAATAAAGTGTCTAAGGTTAACCTTTTAAATGGAGCCACTGAAATACTTGGAATTTTAAAGTTTCAAACATTAAGTGTTATTGGGGCTAAAAATTACAAATTTTCTGCCAATTTTAAACTTTAATTTATTTAACTGTTTTTGTTTGTACTTTTTAATCTTTGTAACTTTTTTTCATAGATTAAAAATACATTTTGAAGCTGTTTTTTGGTGTAATTTTCAGCTTTAGGCTGCAAATCCAATTTTAAAGCATGCTGTCAGGCGTGTTCTTTTATCCAAAAAAAGAAACAAAAACAAAAAAAACCACAAAACAACTTCTCTCTGTGTTAAAGCGAATACAGGTAAAACCTCTATTGATCAGGACGTCTGTGGGAAAAATGTCTCCCTATTCTGGAGGCAGGCTCACGTTCCACCACAGAACCAGGAGCAGTGAGGAACCAACAGAGGGCATAGCTCATGGTCAGCTCCTGCATCATCATAGGTCCAGTTGCCATGGTCACCATGGGCTGCTCCCATCCAATTCTCTCCTTCTGTCACGTCAATGCATTTGATCATCTGGACAGTTCTGTTCCTGACCCATAAAATTTAATCTGATCTTTATTTTCTGACACAGGGTTTTAAAAACAATCTTATCCTCAGCTGCCAACACAGTGTTGAATAAAACTATCATGCTAATAAAATGTTCATAAGTTATTTATTGTGTGTTGTTTAATTAGTTAAAAAACATAGTTTTTAAAATAAACATTACAAAACAAGTGCTGCAGAAAAGTCAGTTGGGAGTTTAATGGAAGTTACTAGATAATATCAATTACCCAACTAAAGGTTAGGAGCAAATTTAATTAGTATTAATGTTAGAAAGTTAATTAGTTTCTTCTCCAAAAGCTCCAGAAAAGCTCCAGAGCAGAGAACAGCTGAATACAGATTGTAGTTAAAAGCGATGCCCAGAGGAAACAGCTTAAGCTTCTTTTTTCCAGTTTCTGAAGGGTTTATCTGATGGTGTGTGTTCGTGGGACATTTGGTTTAGTCGGGCTGAAAACACACTCCACACACACACTCCAGAACAGCTGCGCTCCAGTTTGTCGGCTCTCTGCTCATACGACGCTTGAGAGGTGACGATGTTATCTCATGGTTCATCTTTGCTGATTTATTACCAGAAGCCCAGTCAGCATTTCCCTGACCTACATTGCTTAGGCGGTGTGTAGGTGTAGCCACAAGCATAACGTCGTAAATGAGTTTTGGAATTAAAAAGAGAAAAAGTCAGATCAGAATGAGTTGTTTCTAAATCTCAGCCTTTTCATTTTTACACAACAAAGTCTTTTTTAAAAGTTAATGGTTCATGTTCTAGTAGTGGAGCGTTTTGTAGAACCTATATAAAAGTTTACAACAACAAATAAGTCTGGAGCTCCCGCCAGGCGAAGCATCAGAACCACAGTCAGTATGATTTCCCGAGAGTAAAGCTAAAAGTGGCTAACAGCTGCTAACGGCAGCTAATGCTATTAAACTAAAACAAAGTGAGCAAGGTCAGCTCTCTCTATTTGTAGTCCATATGACAGAAAAAGCAAACACAGATTTTATTTTATTACTGGGGCAGAAGAGCTCTGTAGGGAGCGTTAATGGAACGGGAAGTGGTCGTAACATCTGTCTGAGTCTGACTGCATCACCCTATTGTTGTGTTCTTGGATCAGACGCTTCACTCACATCACCTGTTGGTGGAGGTCAGAGAGTCTGGTGGAGGTCAGAGGGTCTGGTGGAGGTCAGAGGGTCTGATGAGGTCAGAGGGTCTGATGGAGGTCAGAGGGTCTGGTGGAGGTCAGAGGGTCTGATGAGGTCAGAGGGTCTGGTGGAGGTCAGAGGGTCTGATGGAGGTCAGAGGGTCTGATGGAAGTCAGAGGGTCTGGTGGAGGTCAGAGGGTCTGATGAGGTCAGAGGGTCTGATGGAGGTCAGAGGGTCTGGTGGAGGTCAGAGGGTCTGATGGAGGTCAGAGGGTCTGGTGGAGGTCAGAGGGTCTGGTGGAGGTCAGAGGGTCTGATGGAGGTCAGAGGGTCTGATGGAGGTCAGAGGGTCTGGTGGAGATCAGAGGGTCTGGTGGAGGTCAGAGAGTCTGGTGGAGGTCAGGGGGACTGGTGGAGGTCAGGGGGTCTGGTGGAGATCAGAGGGTCTGGTGGAGGTCAGGGGGACTGGTGCAGGTCAGAGGGTCTGGTGCAGGTCAGAGGGTCTGGTGGAGGTCAGAGGGTCTGGTGGAGGTCAGAGGGTCTGGTGGTGGTCAGAGGGTCTGGTGCAGGTCAGAGGGTCTGGTGGTGGTCAGAGAGACCTGGTGGAGGTCAGGGGGTCTGATGGAGGTCAGGGGGTCTGGTCTCCTCTATTCTGTGACTATAATGTAGCTTCCTGCCATCAGCATGTAAATGACTGTAAAAATTATATAGGTATAACTACATTTACATACTATTAATGTTTTTTACAGACTTTGTCAAACCAAAGAACAGAGGGAGACTTTTATTTTTTATACTTTAAGACTAAATACTAAACTAAGTTACTGTGCTAAAAGTTACCTGTGTAATATTTTTCTAGCTTTTATAGAATATTTCCAGGCTGTTTCTGTGTCTGCTGTCAAACACATAGCAAAACTATATATTTTAAAATCTATACATCTATAGGCCTATGTATATATATATCCTTTTTACATTCTTTCTTTCAAATACACTGTGGGCTGCCCGTTGGTTTCTCTACCACTGGGCTTAGCAAGTTTTCTGGGGGAAACCCTGAAAGTATTTCTAAGAAGGTTTCAAAATGCAGTTTTAATTTAAAAAAACGTATTGTCATCACTGTCAGGCCTGTTTGCAACTGAGATGTCTGCAGAACGTCACCATTAATCATCAGTTTTTCTTTGACTTTAGTTCAGGTTTGAAAACAGATCAAACATTTTTCAGCTTGAGTTGCACTTTTCATCCCGAAATGGTTTTCCTGTGTCCTGAAGCAGCTTCTCTGTTAAAGGAAACGAAGAGTCACAAAGGTCTGGAGGTGAGAGGCCACCATCACCTCTAAGAGCCTCAGGTTTGACAGAGGAAGCTCTGCAGACTCAGGTACAGGATGGAGACTCAGTGAAAGATAAATGCAGTGCACATGTTGGCAACACACACCAGCAGTGTGTGTGTGTGCGTGTGTGTGTATAAGCGCTGCCTGTAGGAGCTGCTAACAGTCGAAGCTGAGCGCTGAAACAGAAACAAGTCATGCTGCTGGTGAGTCAAACTGATCTCTGATCTGCATCTTTTATCATTTAATAAAATTAGTTTCAAATTATGTAGGAAAAAGAGTTCACTCAGTTGGAGAATTTAACCTAAAAAATAAGACCTGTAGAAGTGGTTTGATGTTTATAAATTAAACTTCTTGTTTCTTGGTGCCTCCTTCAGGTTCTGAGAGCGTTCGTGTTGCTGGCTCTGGTCTCCTTGCTGCACGCCGGCAATAAGACCCGACTGAAGGACAAAACGGTGAGACTGTATCTGGATCCGTCGGTCCAGTCCCACCTCTACATCAGATCCACCTCAAACATCGCCAACAAGTCTCTGTCCCCCTGGACTTACACGTGAGGACACTGGAACTTTCAGTCTTTCATTTTTCCCTCATGTTTTCTGTTTCGTTTATTGTCAGAGTTAGTAGACTTTCTTTCTTTTTCTTTTTTTTACAAAGCTTACTTGTTGCATCAGATTTCCCCCAACAGGCAGCTTTGTGTCTCCCAACGATGCAAACAGCAGGATTCTCTTAAAATTCACTGCATCTTAACGTTTGGTTGTCAGGCAACTCGATTTAAAAATGCAGAAAAGCAGTCGGTGTTTTCTGTGAGAAACAAATGTAGTCTAATCTGTCAAGATCTGAACGTCGGGGCTTGTTGGGTTTGTTTCTAGATCTGCTTTTAACATCTTTAAAAGTTTTTCAGTTTTGTTTTACTAAGAGAATAGAAGTAATGCTGATTTCTGAACATTAAATCAGTTGTTTCTGTGTCACATGCTGCAGAATTTAGGTCAGCTCCTCTGACTTCAGCTCTCAGAGGCTGCAGCTGCTTTTTCTTTCTCTTTTGCATCAAACTGATCAAAGATTTTGTTGCATATAAAGTCATTTTTTAAATGTTGGACACTTATTTGTGTCTTCACTTTTTTATACAGATTTTATTTCAACTTTTAACATCTAAACGAGCACCTTTATAACTAACTGATGAAGTCCAGGTGCTGTTTTAGATGAACTGTTTATGTCCTCCTTTCCGTCCCCCATAGAGACTCCATTAAGGAGTCCCGTGTCCCCGTACGGATCTCCCAGGCCGAGTGTCTGAGCTCATACTGCCTCAGCCTTCAGGGGAATGAAGAGGATCTAACTCTGGAAGCTAAACCCATCACATATGAGGTCCTGGTCCTCCGCAGGTGAGCTTCTGTGAGGAAAAATTTTCCTTTTTCTCCACTTTGTGTAGTGTTCGTGAAAGTAAAGGCTCAGGAAGTTGCAGATGGGTCATTTGGGAGGAATTTCTCACTTCATTTGATGTATTTCCTGTCGCCACTGCAGGACAAACTAACAGCAGGGTATCATCTATGAAAAAAAAACTGTTAATTTAAAACTTTGTGCTTAAAAAGGAAGAAAATCCATAAATGAATAAAAACATAATGCAATTCCAGGTTCTCCTAGTTGGACATGTTAGGGTTCAGAACACTTTGACCTGTCCAGAAGGATCCAGTGTTTGACTTCTCTGTGTAATCACAAAGTGATTGTCTACTGGCAGTAAATACTGGGAGCAGCTGTGAAGCTGCAGCATTTTTGTGGGATTCTTTCATTCCTGAAATAACTTCTTGTGATTCTGGCTCATAGCATGCCTTTGGCATTTTCAAGTGGCAGAAACAATCAGAAAGCCTCTTAAACGTCCAAAACACTGATCCATATCAGTTACAGAGTCAGGAAGTAAAGACCAAACAGAGGTTGTGTGGCTCAGGGGAAGAGAGGCCGTCTACCATGTGGGAGGTCAGGGTTCAAAACCCTGTCCATGTGTTGAAGTATCCTGGGGAAAGATGCTGAAGCTCCAACTGCCTCCTGAGCGCCATTAAAATGACTGACCTCTGCTCCTCAGGGATGGGTCAAATACACAGAATACATTCTACTACTATGTTGTACTGAGGTAGATACACTGTACTGGTGTAAATACTTTGTATTGGGGTATTGGGGTATATGCGTTATACTGAGGTAGATACAATGTCCTGAGGTAGATACACTGTTCTGATGTAAATATTTTGTACTGAGGTATATACTTTATACTGAAGTAGGTAGGTTGTACTGAGGTATATAAGTTGTATTGAGGTACTGTATGTATGTTGTACTGAGGTATAAACTTTATACTGAGGTCTATAAGTTGTACTGAGGTCTATAAGTTGTACTGAGGTATATAAGTTGTACTGAGGTATATATGTTATACTGAGGTATATGTTGTACTGAGGTATAAACTTTATACTGAGGCATATATGTTGTATTGAGGTTTATAAGTTGTACTGAGGTATACATATACATTGTACTCGGGTAGATACCTTGTACTGAGGTATATATGATCTACTGAGGTGTACTGAGGTATATACATTGTACTTGGGTAGATACCTTGTACTGAGGTATATATGATGTACTGAGGTATATACAATCTACTGAGGTATATACAAATGTGTTAGGGTTAGGTGTTTATTGAAGCTCTAATTAAAGGGAGGGTCTAAAAGTTACCAAATTAATCAAAATGTCTCCACCTGTAAAAGTACTTGCTGAATAAACACTAAACTGGCTTCAGTAAACGCTAACAAACTTAAAAGGAAGACAAAAATGGCCACAACACCTGGTCGTCTGGTAGGTTCAGGTAACTGGACCTTGATTTTCTTGATGTTTGAACATCTTTTGTTCCTAACTGAGGAGCGTTCTAAACTCAAACAGAAAAGTGCAAAGAACCAACTTTTAAACGGCAGTGATCTGATGATGCTCAAAACAAAACATTTTCAACAGTCAAGTAACATGTATAGTTACAGTATCTCTGTCTGCACCAGTTTTTCTCCACTCTAGTCTAAAGCTGACTGATTTTTAAACTGGAGCTCATTCTGCTCTAACGTCTTCTCTTATCTCATCACAGAGTCTCGAATACAAAACCCTCAAAAAAGAAAAAGAAGACAAAGTCCGGCTACCACTTCATCCTGGGGACTGAAGTAATCAGAGTGGGCTGCACCTGTGTGAGACCTCTTATTGTCAACCAGGACTAGTCTCCAATTTTATGTACTACTTCAAAACCTTTGGTGGTAACTGTGACTCAGTAGGGTTTAGTGCTAACACACTAGCATGGAGGCTGTTAGCTCACATCCTACGTTAGGATAGGACTTTTAGAAATTAAAATAAGAAATTGGATTTGATTCATTTTAGTTTATTTCTAAAGCTTCAGTTTACAACACATCATGTCAAAAGCTCTGAACAAAACAACAAATCCAGATCAGTTCAGGTTCAGCCCAAATGGCTGCAGTAAACATAACTCAGCTGTTATAAATTAGATTCATTATAAATATAAAATAGTCAGAATGTCCTGTTATAAGGAAACCAGCTGCCTGTTTCTTCACTATAATCCCCCATTCTGAGCAGCAGCAGGAGGGCGGCAGTGGGAAGGAAAACTCTCTGACGAAACCTCCACCTGAGCCAGGCTCAAAGTGGGCGGAGCCTAATGCCTCATGCCTGGTTCACACTGCAATTCTCAGCAGTCATAAAGAACCTGTCACACAGTGTGACTGTTGTGTCACACTGTATGATGATAGATTTATTATATTCCACACTGTAAGACTCCTCACCACGTTCTTATAAACAAACCGAATGCAATAAAGTTTATTTAAAAATTAGGCGCTGCAGAGCCGCAGCGTTGGATGCAAAACAAGTTCTTGCTTTCATTGCTTTTATTGTTGGATTCTGACTGTTTTTGCCAGAGTTCTGTTAATTCTGCTTCTTTGTTTGTGGGTTTTCATTTCCATTTTGCTTTGAACCACTTGTGTTCAGCTCACTCTCAGGGTGAGCTCCTATTGGTTCGTTGTAAATCCCAGTCATAACTTATCTGACAGTGTTTGATATTGGTCACACCTCGTCTCTGGTCGCGAGACTGCAAGATATTGTGTTATTGACACAGTCACACCGCATGACCTATTCAGAATTAGGTGGTGTTTGTGCTGATCAGCTGATTGATCTTAAAGGCCTGTTCATACTCCACGAGAAGAAAGAAGTTTGTTCTCGTTGGGGGTTCTTCGAGAACAAGAAAAAAGTTTGTTTCGGCAGGGATCATTCATACTCCCCAAGATCTCAGCTGCTGAACTCTTTCAGTGATGTGTCATACAGGTGTGTGTATCACGTGTGTGTGAAGGGGAACGGGGGTGTGTGTGCAGATTAAACGATCCCTCCTCCAAACCCTCGTGGCCCGCACTGGTTGGACCTGAATGCCTCCTCTGGTCTGTAGCGCAGGTTCGTCCACACAAAGCAGCCCAGCAGGCGCCAGAGAAAAAGTTACATCAACGTACGTCAACCGCTACCCGCACTAACCACGTTCACTCCCTTTCTGACCAATCACAGCAGTTGTTCTTGGAGGCCCTACCGAAAAAAGTTCGGCTCAGCTGATGTGCACAAGAACAAGCCGTTAGCACTGCTGACCTGTGTCTGTGAGAACAAAATGACGTCATTTTGTTCTCGCAGAACCCCAAAGAGAACAAAATTCTTTCTTCTCGTGGAGTATGAATTGGCCTTAACTCACCATCTTAATAACATGATTTTTATAATGTGACCAATCAGAGCCGGACAAACTGATATATTTTGAACTGTGTTTCTCTTGTTGCCTGACAGTAAAGAAAAGCAGTTTGAAGTGTTTAACTTAAAGAACCCATTTAAATGTGCTTCAAGGTGACGAGTCCTCATTTTATTATCATTTCAAATATATAGTGTTTTTTATCCTATAATAATGAATGTTTTGTGTGTGTGTGTGTGTGTGTTCTACTGTATTTAATCTAATTTCATTTTATTAATTAAATTCTAATAAATATGTAACATAACTGACGTGTTTTTATACAGAGTGAAAGTTCTTTTTTTATTATTTACAACATGTGATTTAAAACTATTTTGCTGGTAATAAAACATTTTGAAATATTGTGCTGTGGTTTCTTGTTTCTTGTATATAAATGTTAAACATGTTCAAGTCATACAACACAGATATTATGGGATGTTTTATTGTTGGTGATGATGTTTTGGCCTGTTTTTATTGATCTTGTACCAAAATATCTCATGAACCACTGGATGCATTTTAATGAAACTCTCAGGAAGTGATGGTTGGATGTTCATACAAGCCATTATGGCTGCAACAGCTAATTAAAATAAAAGGCCAAAATAGCTATAACCCAGACTATTTCAAAATGTTTAAACCTTCACATCATTAGTTTTCATAGTTGGGGTTGGGACCTCATGAGATGATCTCCGGAATTACATAAACTGAAAAGTAATTCCTATTATTTTGACTGAAATAGATGTTAAAGGTCAAAATAAAGGTTTACATGAACTACAGGGAAATTTCAGACTGGTGCTACTTTAAGATGGAAATAAAACAATTTGATCTTGGCAGAATTTGAACTAGATCATCAGATTTCAGGAATGTAGACTCTGTTTCAGGAAAATGAGGCCAATCAGGATCTACACCATAGAAGAAGATAATAATTTATCACTTTTACACAGAAAAATGCTTCAAAATGATCAAAAAACATAATTGTGACAGACATTGAGCCAAAATTTGGTTGGGTATTAGCTAAAAGTCATCCCAAACACAGCACATTTGACCTCCTTTTTAATGCATGTACACCTACAGCTGACTAACTTTAGTTGGTAACCTGATTCAAGATGGCTGCCCCAGCTAATCAGCCTTTGCGAACACAAAAAGGGCTACAACTCAGTCAGTTTTACAGAGCTAAAGGTTTTTGTGTCAGTAACAGAAAGTCTGTCAGCACATAGAATACTCAGATTATGCAAGATGTCTGATATTTTTTTAACATCACAAAGAGTGTTTCAAGATTGGACCAAAATGGCTACAACTCCATTATTTTTCAACACAAGATTATCTTAAGACTGTCATGTTAGGTGGTGGAGTGAAACACATTCCTTCAAGGAATCATATTTATCTACAGTACACGCCTTTGGCTGACCGCTGATGAGTATTTATGGTTGTAAAATTTAAAAAATACCCAAACCTGATCAGAGATGACAATAAAAATTCAGTAGCTGATACAAAAATAAACAGACCAAACTTCAAGTTCAATTGAGCATTTTTTAACTGATCATGCCAAATAAAATACATTTAATCCAACCTTAAAGAAATACAGCAACACGCAGTTACAGCAAGTACAAAGCCCATGTCAACTCCCAAGTTACAGTACAAACATTTAAACATTTCAATCAAGTTAGTATGAAGTCAGTATGACTTAACAACTCGGCACGTTTCAGCTTTCTGCAAACTTTTTATCTTTAATCCCCTTTGAAGTGATGGATGGCGACACATGCTGCCAAGTCAAACACAAACCCAATCAAGTCCTGGACTGCTGTCACTTATTGATAAATGTACTGTTCAGCTGTTCCTCCTGTATGCATGTGTGCTTTTGAGTTGTGCTTAATGAATAAAGAGTGCAATCAGTGCTCTAAATCTAAGAGACTCAAATACATGTTGCTGAACTACAACTACACTACAGCTAAAGGTTCACAGAGAGCCTGATGGTGGCAGAACACAGAAAAACCTCCTTCACAAACTTTTACTTCTCACACCCAAAGGGAACATGGAAGAAAAAAAACATTCAGATCAGTGACTTGTGCACAACCGTATCATATGCACTCCAAATTCTATCACATGCTCACAATAAACTACCAGGATCCTAAAGAATCATGGGATAATTTTTTCAATTGGTTCTCAGGCATGAGACATAATCTACTGAGAACATAAGATATCTCTGAGAAACTCTGTTAAGCTCAAGAAAATCTGGTGAGCATGAGATACATTCTAGTGCACATTGGAAAATTTGTGGTGAGCAGGAGATACTTTCTGGTGATCTCAAGATAATCTGGTGAGCACAAGTTACCATCAGGTCCACACAAAAGTTTATCTGGTGAACACAAGAAGCTTTCTGGTGAGCATCAGAAACTATGTAGTGAACATATTGTGCACAAGAAACTGTGTGTACAAAATATTAGTTGTTCCACATGAGACTCTTTCTGGTGAGCACATGTTTTGGCATCATGAGAACTGATCTTGAGCACACAAAATAACGTGGTGTACACATGATGCTGTCTGGTGCACACAAGATCCTATCCAACAATTACGAAATAATTTGAAAAGCACAAGAAACTTTATTGTGAACATGAGAAACTTTCTGGTTAACAAAATAAACTTTCTGGTGAACACAATAAACCTTCTGGTCAACAAAAGAAACTTTCTGGTCAACAAAAGAAACTTTCTGGTCAACAAAAGAAACTTTCTGGTCAACAAAAGAAACTTTCTGGTGAGCATGAGAAACTTTCTGGTGAACATGAGAAACTTTCTGGTGAACATGAGAAAAGTTCTGGTGAACACAAGAAACTTTCAGATGAACATGAGAAACTTTCTGGTGAACATGAGAAACTTTCTGGTGAACATGAGAAACCTGATGAACATGAGAAACTTTCTGGTGAGCATGAGAAATTTTCTGGTAAACATGAGAAACTTTCTGTTTAGAATGAAAAACTTTTTGGTGAACATGATAAACTTTCTGTTTAGCATGAAAAACTTTCTGGTGAACATGAGAAGCTTTCTGGTAAACATGAGAAAAGTTCAATGAACATGAGAAACTTTCTGGTAAACATGAGAAAAGTTGTGGTGAACATGAAAAACTTTCTTGTGAATATGAGAAACTTTCTGATGAACATGAGAAACTTTCTAATGAACATGTTAAACCTTCTGGTAAACATGAGAAATGTTCTGGTGAACACGAGAAACTTTTTGTGAGCATGAGAAACTTTCTGGTGAACAAGAGACACTTTCTGATGAACATGAGAAACTTTCTGGTGAACATGAGAAACTTTCTGGTGAACACAATAAACCTTCTGGTGAACACAAGAAACTTTCTGGTCAACAAAAGAAACTTTCTGATGAACATGAGAAACTTTCTGGTGAACATGAGAAAATTCTGTTGAACATGAGAAAAGTTCTGGTGAACACAAGAAACTTTCTGATGAACATGAAAAACTCTGATGAACATGAGAAACTTTCTGGTGAACATGAGAAACTTTCTGGTGAACAAGAGAAACCTGATGAACATGAGAAACTTTCTGGTGAGCATGAGACATTTTCTGGTAAACATGAGAAACTTTCTGTTTAGAATGAAAAACTTTTTGGTGAACATGATAAACTTTCTGTTTAGCATGATAAACTTTCCGGTGAACATGAGAAACTTTCTGTTTAGCATGAAAAACTTTCTGGTAAACATGAGAAATGTTCTGGTGAACACGAGAAACTTTTTGTGAGCATGAGAAACTTTCTGGTGAACATGAGACACTTTCTGATGAACATGAGAAACTTTCTGATGAACATGAGAAACTTTCTGGTGAGCATGAGAAACTTTATAGTAAACATGAGAAAGTTTTTGGTGAGCATGAGAAACTTTCTGGTGAACATGAGACATTATCCGCTGAATGCAAGAAACTTTCCGGTGAGCATGAGAAACCTTCTGGAAAACATGAGAAAAGTTCTGGTGAACATGAGAAACTTTCTGGTAAACATGAGAAAAGTTGTGGTGAACATGAGAAACTTTCTTGTGAATATGAGAAACTTTCTGGTGAACATGAGAAACCTGGTGAGCACAAGAAATTTTTCTGGTGAAACATGAGAAACCTGGTAAACATGAGAAACTTTCTGGTGAAACACAAGCAACCTTCTGGTGAACATTATCAATCAATCAATCAATCCAATTTTATTTATAAGCACTATTCATGCCTGGGGCAGCTCAAAGTGCTATACAGATTTAAAACAAAAATAAAACAATTCCATAAAAATAAAAACTGTGCCCCCCCCCCACCCCCCACCCACACACACACACAAACTTTAAGTACCAACATAACAATAAAAGTGACTAAATGACACTGGACTGAGCACAGAGGAACCAGGTCAGGAGATGCGACTAAAAAGATGGGTCTTGAGCCTGTTCTTAAAAACATCAACACTCTCCGCAGCCCTCAGGTGCTCCGGCAGACCATTCCACAGACGAGGGCCATAATTCTGGAAAGAGGCCGCTCCATAGGTCTGTGTTCGAACTCTGGGGATTGTTAACAGACCGGTGCCGGAGGACCTGAGGGTCCGCGAAGGTTCATAAGTTAAAAACATTAAAAACCTAGTGAGCACAAGAAATTTCCTGGTGAAACATGAGAAACCTGGTAAACACAAGAAACCTGGTGAGCACAAGTAAAGTTCTGGTGAACATGAGTAACTTTCTGGTGAGCACACTAAACTTTCTGGTAGATTCAAGATATTTTCTGTTGACCATGAGAAACTTTATAGTGAACATGACATACCATCTGATGAGGACAAGAGATCTGGTGCTCCTATCTTGTGCACAATCAGGTGAGTGTGATGTACTTTCTGGTGATCATGAAATACTATTGAGTGAACATGAAAATTTATCGGTGCATGAGATACTATTTATCACCAGAAAGGTTACAATTCATTATTCAGTGTGCACCAGATAGGATTTTGTGTGCATGGAAAACTAATTTTCAAGCTTATTTGTCTCCCATGTTCCCTTATTGGCTCCATATCACACATATAGCAGAAGATTAAATAAATACAATGTTTCTTTTTTTATATTTAGTGATAATCACCAACACACAAACGGAACAGCTTTTGGTTCTGAGTTGTATTTTCAGGTACTGACTGGTTTCAGCACATCCAGTTTAAATGGAAGTTTTTCACATTTTGCTGGCTGATATTTTAGACAACAACTCTCTTCTCCATAGTTTCCGTGGGAGTGTTTGTGTGTTTATGTGTGTGTTTGTTTCTGACAAACTGCCCGTGTCCAGTGAAGACAAAAGCGGTCTCAGTTCATGCTGATAAAGTTTCCCTCAGTCGTTTCTCATTTTCTTTCTTAGTAAAACGGTGGAAAGGAGAAGGCTGAAATTTATTTTTCACAGATTCATTCTATGTGGAAAAAATAATATCCGTCAACACTTGGGATATTTGTGCTGATGTGGTCACCCCCCTCACCCCCTCCAAATCCCGCATCTGGTTTTCTTTAAAGACAAAAACTTAAACATCAAGCGTTGGCTGAACTTTGCA
The DNA here is from genome assembly GCA_006937965.1 of Callopanchax toddi. Classification (NCBI taxonomy): domain Eukaryota; kingdom Metazoa; phylum Chordata; class Actinopteri; order Cyprinodontiformes; family Nothobranchiidae; genus Callopanchax; species Callopanchax toddi. Next base: position 116,095 of record SSNR01000128.1, read on the forward strand.
CGGTTCGTCCAGGATTCTTAGCACAAATTACATTTGAAATTTGACTTTTAAACTTGTTCAAGTTGTTGTTAAGTCCTTTTTTGTTTAATTTCCTTGTTTTTTATTCTTTAAAACAGACACAAAGGAACGTTGCGGTCTGAATCTTTTTGTGTTTTGGCTCCGTCGCTCTGCTCAGCCTATCGGCAGGCCTCCTCCTTCAGCTCCTTGTTCTTTCTCACTTCCTCTGCGTGTTTATCCTGCCAGACAAACAGAGACACACTCAGGAATGTTTTAACATTAATGAGGGAGACGTTCACAGAACAGACGATGGTCTGAAGAAAGAAAAATCTGAAAATCTGAAACGCAAGGAAGAAACAATATTGTTCATCTCATGATTACTGATCAAGAATGAGAACAATGTTGAAACAGAATAACAACACATTAAAGGATTATTTAATAAGAAAATAATGACTAAATGTTTATTATATTTTGTTTTGTTTGGTAACTTAGTCCAGAAGCCAAAATGTATAAATGACTTTCAGATGTAGAGATAAAATCCTCAGACAAGACTGGCCTCAGCTTCACAGACAGCCAAGTGTTGAAGGATTTTAACAAAAGCTACAATCAGTCAGAGCAGAAAACTTTTGGCTTGTATGATCTCAATAAGAACCTTTTTCCTGAAGTCAAATATCAGAAAATATTGTAAAACTCAAAATAGTGTCTTCCCAGGACCTTTTCAAACAACAAAACCCTGTGAAGAAAATCCCTGTGAAAAAGCAAAATGAATTCCCAGACAATAAAAACAATGAATAAAAAACAAACACTCATAGGAGAACATGACGCATCCACAGCTGCTCTGGTTGTTCCTCCTGTGACTCAGGAAACGCAAAGAATCCTTCCTCAGGAATCGATTAGACACTGAGTGGTTTAATTAAATTTACTCAGAAAGGAAACCAGTGGGTTTGATTCTGTTAGGATGTTTTTGGCAGACCTGGAAACCAAAACCCAGAAAACTCTGCAGTCTTTTGCAAAAGCGTTTAATAAAATTCCTGAAAGGAAATAAATTCCTATGTGTACCTTCTCCTGCAGCCTCTCCAACATGGCCGCCAGGAGGGCCTCCCTGTTCTCCTTGTTGGCCTCCATCTTCTGCTCCAGCTTCTCCTTGGCGTTCTTGATGAAGTTGTTGTTCTCCTCAAACGCCTTCTGAATCACCTCTCGCTCGTGTTCCCTCTTCTCTGCCAAGTGCTTCAGCAGCTCAGCCTCCTGGCACTAGGGGGAGATAGAGGGCATTAATGGTGGAAGCAGGAGATGTTGTTCCTCCTTATGTTTAAAGGAATATTTGAAACTCATTTAAGTGTTTACATGTGTAAAAGCTGAAACTGGTTTTTCACTTATCTGTTGTAGATACAGTAGCTTCTTAAACAGCCTCTGTTTAGAGAAATAGCTTTTGGGTCCTACATGGGTAATGATTCTCAGAAATTAAAATAGGCTAGCCAGGGTGGTGCAGAAAGTTTGGTAGCATATACCATTGCCAGCTCACTATGCCAAAAAGATTACTGTTAACTAGCATAGAACTTTGCAAGCAAACTACGCTAATAAGATAATGCTAACTTTCCTATTAGCATAGTTACATCACAGTTACCTTGCAAACTAAACTAATAGGATCATAATTTGTCAGCATTGAAATTGATAGCAAACTATGCTAATAAGTGCTTTGTTTGTTAGCATAGAATTTGCATGTTTTAAGATGGCAGCAATACACTTGTGCTCTGATTGGTTCTGATTAGCCATTAGCTCATTGGTCCTATAGGATATATACCCTATTCTTCAAACAGAGGCCATTCAGAACATGCCACTTCATGGGGAGAGATAGTAATTATTTATCAATTTTCCACAAGATCACACTTCAAATGGCTGAAATATCCCTTTAATATTTACTTATATTTTAGGTGACTATAGAGCATGTTAACAGCTTTGTTTAGCTTTCATCTTATTTGTATTTTCCTCCTCCTATGATATGAAATTCACCCAATCGTTTGGCAGTAGCACACAAACCTTGTATTACATAAAAACAACTCTGTGGTTCCCTGAGCGTGAAGCCACTGGATTTACTGCCTCCACCTGTAGGTTTGTTAGCACCAACACTGCCCTCCCTGGAAAAACAGTCTCATGTATAATATCATAACATTTATGAATATAAATTTAGAGAGGAGAAGACAAACTTCTAGGAGTTGCAACATTTATTGATTTATGATTATGTCATTTTTGGTCTTAAATTATGCAAATGACTTCTTGGTTTCCTAACTTCCAGAATGCAGTATTTTATATGAAGACAGCAGTGACTTGTATTTTTGGAGCCCCCTTCAGTAATCCCATGTAGGTTTTGAGTGTGTTTAGACATTGTGAATAATCTTTTTTGGAATTCGAGTAACACTCTAATCTGCAGTAAATAGGATGCCCTCCCCTCTGTGATTGTGAGTCATTGTGTTTGGATTCTCACATGGTTGTTCTTATATTTTCATGTCCCTCCTTTCATCTTCCCCACCTGCCTCTCTCAAAAACCCATCACTTCCTTTCCATACACTCGCCCTCCGCCTTTCATCTACCTCCACCTGTTTTCAGCTGATAAAACATTACAGACAGGTGTCTGATTGAGCTCCTGATAGTTGGGGGTTCAGGTCACAGGTTGGGTTATTAAGATGGTGTCTCTTCTTCCCCTCACCTTTCGTCTCTCCTCGGCAGCCTCCAGCTTCTTTTGGATCTCCTCCAGGGACGGATCTCGGCGCTGTAGCATGAAGGTGTTGAGTTCTGGCACACTATCAAAGGATGGGGGCTTGAGGATGACCTCAAAGGCCTGGCCTGATGTCCGCTTGTTGATCTCTATCACCTCCACATCTTTCATGACACACCAGCCCAGGTCCACTGCATCTGTAGTATTGGGTCACAGAAAAGTTGTTCCAAATCTAAAATAAATATTTTCTCATACTGTTGTATGTAACTTTAATGATTTTATATTATGATGGGACAGGTCTATCTCTTTAAAATGATAAAGTTTTTTCTCAGTGAGTTTCATCCTGTGTAAAAAAAAAAAAAGTCAAATAAAATAATTAGTTAAACATAATGGAGATGTGACCTCGTTATGGCCATCTTGGTCACATGATAATCTCTCACACAACATCTCAAGCTCTAATGTAATCTGTTAGCGCTGTTAGCATGTGCTAGGGTCGCCTCATAAAGGGATGTTTGGGTCATCCTGATGTGGCGTTCTATGAGGTATTTATCTCCAGGGATGACCACGCCCACTGGTGACATCACTGACCAGAGTCTGAATTACTCCTCTGCTGACAACACATGCAGAGGCAAAAACATTACTGTCCACCTTCTGCCGATCAGCTGATAATTCTACCTTTAGGTAGCAGTGAAGTCAATGTTTTACCTTCTGCTTTGTACGTAGTTTTTTCTGCGATGTGAGGCTTCAGGCAGGCGCAGAACAGAGACACCAGGGGGAGCTCTTTGACCTTCTCTATATAAACCGAAGACACGGACACAAAAACATCACCGTGACATTAACAGTCATTAAAACGTGACAGAAATCCTACATGTGATCTCAGCCAATGTCCTGCAAGGTGAGTGTTTCTGCTGCGGCTGCATTTACCTGCCAGAGTCATCTTCTCACTGCGTCTGTAGCTCTCCAGGGATGCTGAGGATCCTTCTCACTCTGTCAGACACACAAGGAAGGCTTTAACTAAGCAACTTTAAAGGTCACGCAATGAATGTGAGAAGCAGAGCCTGAGGACAGAATCAAACCAACACTGCAGAGTCGAAGCAGGGACACATGCAGCTCTCTGCCTTTGACCTTTATCAGCAGTTTGATCAAACTAACCACTTAGTGGACATGATGCAAACACGCTGATACCTACCTAGATAAACCTGAACTGCAAACAAAACATTTCTGGTAATAATTAATGTGAATTTGGAGAATGTTCCTCTTTTTGGTGTCCTTGTTATGAATTTTTACATCTAATAACAAAACCACAAAAACCAACAGAGCTGTGATAAAGTATTTACCTCATTACAGATTTAGTCTGTTTTTGCTTTTTTGTCCCTTAAATGTTTCAGAGCAGAAAACACTTTTCACTGTCAGACAGAGGCGACCTGAGTACATTTATATAAGGCACTTTTCAAATGACTTAATTTATAAAGAGAACAAAGTTATCCAGACCAACCTGGTCCTGTGAGAGCTGAGCTCAGTTCCACCAGACTTGATCTGGGACTTAGTAACTGACAAGTAACTGTCTTAGTCAGAAAATGATTCACAGCAAACAAATCAAAGGAAGCAAGACAGAACAGAACAATACAAGGATCCAAGCAGGATGACAAAACAAAGCATTAACACACACATAACCCTGAATCTGCATCAGACAGAAGTAAATCAGTCAGAGCGAGGTACAACCAGCTGGTTTTCATCTAGGAGGGTTGAGAAGAAGGTACCAGGAGGTAAAAGTTCACTGAAATGTTCTGGAGGTAAGTTAGACTTCTAAAGGAGGAGCAGGACTTTAAAGTAAATCTTAAACTTGCTTGGAAGTCGGTGTTAAGGTTAAGGAGGGATGTGAGGTCCAGGCAGAATTTTAGACCAACTCATGGAAAAGTCAGGAATATCAGATAGGAACCATGAACGAGCATAGGAACTAAACAAAGGAACGGAAACTAAAACCAGGAACCAAAACACTCACTAGTGGTTGGCTGAAGTACAGGGTTTAAGCCCCACCCCTTTTCCTGACAAATAATAATACTTCACAGATACTTTATTCCCAGGTGTTGACTCTTGTTGATTTATGCTGCTGCATCTTCAAAATATTCATTTTTCTAATATTCAGATTTAACTTATTGAAAGCATAAAAACAACATGATTGAGTCTATTAAATCCTGAAGGATTAGAAAACCTGAACAGGGTCATTTACAGTGAGGGGACACCTGAAGGATGCTTTAAATCTCTATGTTCAGCAACAAAACGTAATAATACTCTTATCAGTTCTCTTATAGTTCTGTTAAACTCTGTTAGAAAACTATTTACTTTGATCTAAATCTATTTTTGTTTGATAACCCTTTAACTCACAGGTCAAGGCTTGGTAAAGAACATTTTAGTCCATTAATTTAAAGTAAATCAACACCTTAGTATTAATAAAACCATCTTCCATCATTATTACCTTCCATTTATACTGATTGGTGTATATTATAACCATTATTTTCCCTAAAGAGAACAAGTTTATATAGAGAAATAAAACCCATCACCTATTTTACATTGTGGAGTTCATTAGAAAGTTTGAATGTGTAGAACATGCAGCAAAAGTTTCAAACAGCATCCAAATATTCAAAGTTTGATTTAATTTCTAGAGAAAATGTTTCCACACAATGCAGCAAATTCAGACTCCTAACATCTGAAAGTCTTTAAGCTGGAATATTACTGGTGTTAATATAATTAACGCTTTAAAGGGGGATCACTGAAATACATTTAAAACTTAACCTTTAAGTGTCTTTGAGGGTTGGTTCAATGTTTTTCAGATGTTTGTTCTTTTTATTTATTTTGTTAGTTTCTACTTTATTTAGTTTACTTTTTTAACTTTTACATTTCAGTTTTTGTTTTTTTTATACATTTTTATAAGTAATATTATTTAGTTATTAAGTTACCTTTTAAACTTAAATGTGTGTTGAGTTATTTTTTTATTGAACATTTGTAGTTTTTAACTTTTACCCAAAGCAAAACTAATAAATTAAACAACTAGCTTATTAGGTTTTTCAGAATTAAACTGATAATAAATTCTTCTAAAACATAACTTTTATGACTTAAAGGTAGCATTTTTTAACCAAGAGCATCCTAATGGGTATTACTGATGTTCAACCAATCATGCCAAGAAAAATCTTTTTGTTATAAAAAAAAGAAGGAAAAAGAACAAAATAACTTTCAATCAACTTAAGTGTCAGGATGAATAACTCTTTATAGTGAAATCAGCAGATAAACTAACTACATGCTGCCGTACACCTAAAACACAGCAGCCACTGGTAGCATGTTGAGCTAAATTTTTTAGTTTAAAGTTAGCATTTTTCTTTTAACTAATTCTAATTGATCCTCATGATAACTTTCTTCTTTTTTGCAGATGTTAGATGTAGCATTTAGAGTTTTGGAAGAATTGTATCCACCCTATGTAGAGCCTAAAACTACTTCAGGAGTTGGCAGTGTTTTGGTTCCAGAAGGCCATAAAATTACCTCAAGCAGCCAAAGGATTGTTTATTCACCTATCATCTATCCATCCACCTCCTGTAGCTGCTTCATCCTCCACAGAGGGTCGCGGGGAGCTGGTTCCTAACTCCAGTGGTCAAGGGGTGAAAGGGGAAGTGGTTTGTGGCCAACTACATACGTATACGTATACTAGATTACAAGTTAGTGAAATTTGTTCTCTGCATTTGACTCATTCCTGAGGAGCAGAGGACAGTTTTACGGTGCCCAGGAGGCAGTTGGGGGTTTAGTATCTTGCTCAATAATCCATTGACACATGGATTGGACCTGGGGTTGAGCCTAATCTCCTGATCCGAAAACCTCTCGTCTCCTGAGACACGATCACCCCAAGTGGAGGAACTGGGATGGCTAATAAAATTAGGCTAAGTTATCTAGTATAACCTGACCTAGCTTTATGAATGGAAAGAGATAGACTGGCTAATTATGTTAGGTTATATAAGCTAGTCTAACTGAGCTAGTTTAAGCTAACATAACCTTATAAAACGAAGAAGATAGCATAGACAACCAAGCTAGGCTAGGTTAGCTAACCTAACCCAGCTGGTCTTATGAAATGAAGAACATAGACTAACTAACTAATGCTAATAGCTAGCTGTTTACACGCTCAAATCTATCTATCTATCTATCTATCTATCTATCTATCTATCTATCTATCTATCTATCTATCTATCTATCTATCTATCTATCTATCTATCTATCTATCTATCTATCTATCTATCTATCTATCCATCCATCCATCCATCCATCCATCCATCCATCCATCCATCCATCCATCCATCCATCCATCCATCCCTGTCATGGTTCCCTGTGGGACAAGCACAAGGACACACGGTCACATACTAATCAGGCAGTAAACATAGTGCTTTGCTGCAATGTTGGAAGACAACACACACACACACACACACACACACACACACACACACACACACACACACACACACACACACACACACACACACACACACACACACACACACACACACACACAGCTGCATTTCATCTTGTGAAACCACCTAGGTTGCAGATCAATGAACTGCTTCCTGCTGGAGAAATAAAAGAGAGCACACATCGTTTCTTGTTTGTTAGATTGCACACACACACACACGCACGCACGCACGCACGCACACACACATACATACACAGAGCTGATAAAAACACAATGAGGAATATCACTTTGATGAAAAATGGTGTGAATGGTTTGATCACTGGGAACTTGTTGATATTCATGGAATTTTTATCTCAACAGCCTTTCAATCTGTAAATGAACATCTTTCAATTTCAAACACTGGTTGTTTTTTAAGACAACAAATAAAACATATATTGTCTTTTTATTTAAAAGCCTTCTTTAAGGTTTAATTTAAGGTTTAATTAATGATAACATGGCAGAGATACCTGAAGAAGATAGGAGGGGTTTGTTTTCTTCTGAATGTTGTTAATTGACTCAAAACTCTTTCCAGAATCTAATGAAGAAGTTTTAATGTCCAAATCAAACTGAATATGAAGAAAAGTCAGGATAAAGTTTATGTCCCGGTCAGGCCACCCCCACCATAAATGTGGGTTGTAACAATCCCTACATGTTGTTTAAAATTATAGAAAGTTTGGCAACACATGTTAAAAATCATTTATAGGTCTTAATAAAATACCACACAGTTCATATAGCAAAGAAAGAAGCAGCTCACTATTCTACTTCTTCATTTAATGCACTGGAACTGCTGGTGTTTATAACTCAATAATCAACTGTATAATTAATTATTAATAAGCCTCTTTAAATGTCCTGTTATGGAGTAGCATTTTGTTTGTATCATTGTCAGTATTTAATAGTTTTACTTTCAGAAAACAGATCGGATTGTGGTTTCGATTATTTCTAAAAGATAAACTCCTTTTCTATTTAACACATTTTAGTTCATATTTTATTGAAACGTGAACTGGAGTAGAAAATCCTAATAATCCCCACAAAGTCTAAAAAATAAGGTCATAGGTGAAGTTTAAATAAGATATGATTATTACTTTATACATTTATGTTAAAATGATTATTACTTGACACTATAACACTTATAAAAACAATCCAGATTTTTAAGCAGACAATGAATGGGTTCAGGTTTATGTTAGCACACTACTGGCTGCTCTTCACTGAAGTTTCTATGTGTCGTATAACAAGTGTATGAGCAATTAATCATTTTCATAAGGCAGTTTTTCTCAGTTTACACAAGATTTCTCCATAAACATTGTTTTTTTCAATATAATGCTAAAATATTTCCTATATTTATAAAACAAGCCTTTGGTATAAATTAGTCACTCATTAGATACTTGATAGACTCATGAGTTTTACTGATGTTAATCCTATTTTTCCTCCGTTTTGCACAAACATCAACCTCTCGGTCTGTTTTTTTAAACATTCTGTTTCAGATGATGTACATCTCTGTCCTCTCCGCCCTCCTGCAGCCGAAGTGAAGCTGTGTTCACTCTTATGGAGGATCAATAATGAATGACAGAGGTTATTTGTGTTTAATCGGTACACCAAGTCCTCTCCCTGCCTCTCGTCTCCACCTTGGTCTGCCACCAGCAGCCGCCGCATCGTGAGTCTCCTCGCCCCGTTGCACCCCACCGACCCACTCAGAAACACACACTCCCAGGTAGAGCCCAGTTAGTCTATGGAACTTAACACCCAACGTGACCCAAGTCAGGTCCAGACGTGTGCAGCTGGGACTCCCATAAGGCATGCAGACTTACCCCCCTCTGTCCCTCTCGTTTCTGCTGCTGAAGGTGGATGATCGCCGTGGTTACCCCTGTCTGGCTGCGTGGATGCAGACGCCGGGCAACAGCATCAGCAACAGCATCAATGCTGCCTCCATGACATCACCTAGGAGACACTTTATTGGTCTGTGACACTGCCAGCATCCAGGCCTGTCGGCCAATGGGAGCAGGGCGTGAGGATGGGGGGAGGGCTGTCAGCTCATTGTGTTGTACTGCAGGGTGGGTGGTAGAGGCAGTGTTTTATTACATGCTGCAGGAGGGTGGGATTGGGTACGTGCATGTGTAAAGAGTGAAGAACCGGTGGAGACATGTGTGTCTGTCTCAGCAGGAGAGCCTGCTAGAAGGCACGCCAGACTTTAAATTATTTATATCCAAACTGTAAAGATGGGAACAAAAACAATCCTTTAGGGATACGGAGGACATGCTAGTAAGAGCTCCAACCTCAGCTGACGCTAATACACTGCACTTCTACTATTAAAATACCTGCAGATGACATTTAAAAGGATATTCTGAAGTGTGATTCTGAGATAATTACTATCCTACACATTGTTGGTAGCTTCCTGAACTGCCTCAAATAAGAGCAATAGCTTTAAGTCCTTCAGCATTAATCAGCTGGTTGAGTATAGTCAGTGCTACAGTACACTGCTGCCACATGAAAATGGCTTCAAGCACCTAGATATCAACACAGTCCATGACATTATTTTATAAACATATCCACCTTCATTCATTTTAAATGACATGATTATTTACATGCAATTCTGTGGTTACTAAATGTCAAACAGCCTTGTTTGGGACGTTTAAATGTTTTATGACCTGTCAACGTGTCAAAATGTGTTTTCCAGGTCATTCTGACTCAGACGAGACTAAAAGAAATGTTAAAAATGTTCCAGTCATGTCAGCTGATCCTGATCATTACTGTTTATAAAGTTTAGCTATGTTTGATGGTCATACAGTGGCTATGAAAGGCTCCCCGCTGATATCCATAGTTTGATTTTCTGTTGGAAAAACTGTCCAAACCTGTTCTGTTTGAACTCAAATAAAATGTGCCATAACCTCTGAGTCAGTGTTTTTAAATCACCCAACAAACCCACCGTATCACTACAACCATTAAATGAGAAAAGTGTAAAGGTTTGTAAATGAACTGCTGTGAAACTTTGTTTTAGACCTTCCTTTAGTTTTACGCTGTATAGACAGTCTGGACTCCTTTAAAAAGCAGTTGAAGACCCAATTTTTCAAAACCGCTTTTAAATAACTCTTTTATGTTCTCTTGTTGTTGTTTAATGATTTTGATTTGTAATGATATTTTGTTTGTTTTATTGATTTTATTTGTTTTATCATGTTTGATTCTGTTTTCTGTGAAGCACTTTGTGATTTTTTCTGTGAAAGGTGCTATATAAATAAACTTTACTTACTTACTAGTAGCGATACACTTTGAGAGGGTTGAATTAGTCGCCATTAACCTGTCAGTCCTTTAGGACATAAACTATTTCTCCAAACAGGTCATTCAGAAAGCCTCCTGCAGAGGTTTCGTCCATTTAAATGATTACTTTCTTTTTTCTTTGTATTCATCGTTAAAGTGTCATTTTATGCTCATTATTCAACACTCTGCTTACTTCTATTTCCACTCAGCGTCCTTTGTGTCTCTTTGTTCTGAGCTCCACAGACAAGCATTAATGTCATTCATTAAATATTGTTGAGATTCATGATACCACTGGAGACTGTGACCTGACAGGAGGGACGTGACGGGTGGGTCACCACTGAGGCGAGCTCAGAGTGACAGCTGAGAGCTGAAGTTCTACGTTTCCTTACTATTAGAACCAGAGCGTGACCACCAGAACCATCACTCTACATGCTAGAAACAGAGTCTGAGGCTTGTCTTCCACTGAGTGTTTAAACAAGCATGTAAACGCTCTGTCTGACACATGTGGTCCACAGAGTGTTGTTCTGTCCTCTCAGACCCCAGACTGGTTCTGGTGATCTGCTGGTGTTCTAGGACAGAACTGGTTGTATCTAATAACCCCCTGGTTCTGATTATATTACAGTGGGACTGGTTTGACTGCATGTACCTGGATCTAAATCTGGACCAGTTCAGATGTGAACTGGATTATAGTTTTAATGGTGCAGAACTGTGAGACTTGAGGAAAAAGCAATGTTCTAGTTAATTCATAAAAAGAGCAGAAGACAATAGAAACAAATGATTTTTTTTTAAATGAGTAAAACCCAATTTAGTTCTAAACAAAGCAGGAAAACGATGTGTCAATTCTGAAGTGACAAAGCTCCTCAGATGAGAACAGAAACACCTTCTAGGAACCAAGGAGGTCCAGTTGCCTTCACTGGAACCTTCACCAACCTCTCAACACACAGAAATGACTTCAACTTGATTAATTTAATAGATAAAAAGCTACGATTTGGTGTCAGTAGCTAAAAGCCATACTGTCAGTACTGACAGACTGTGTGAGGTCTTCTAATTTTACATTACATTTGAAGGATTTTATATTCAGGATTTGCCTAAACATCATCATTTCTCCACATGAAAGGATCTTTGTTTAAAACTCTACTAAAGGAATGATGGTTTGATTGATTTTTCTTCTTCCTGAGCTTTACTAGAACCATCATATGGCTTTTGTATTGTTTCTTATTACTGAGCCCATTTCTGCATGATAATAAACTGGAGGTAAAAATGTAATAAATCCTGATGAAAGCCTTTGCCGTAGGAGGCCATTGATACTGCATTCAGCCACTACATGATGTCACCGTGCTGCCAGTGAGATGAAGGAGGTGGAGGAGAGACTCAGAAACGCACGAGGTCGCATCAGGGTGTGTCCTGTCGCTGCTCGTGTCCCCCCCCCCCCCCCCCCCCC
>SSNR01000128.1:127990-142513 GCA_006937965.1 Callopanchax toddi
CCCCCCCCCCCCCCCCTGCTGGTAAACGCACCAGTGACATTAGACATCCTGGAAATGAGATCACTGGATAAAGGGAGAGGAGGGGAGAGAGAGGCAAAAAGAGAGACGCAGAAAAGATCAGGGAGTGGTGGAGGAGAGAGAACAAAAAGAATGAAGAGATAAAGAGTGCAAACCCACAGGAGAAACCGATGAGGAGAAGAGGAAAAGAAGAAGGTCTTTAATGAGATAGAATCACGCTTTGGAGAAAATAAAACCAGTAAAATGAAAAAAATCTGCACACAAAACCAATCTGATTGTGACTGGATTAAATGAACAGACCATGTGGGTTTTGTCATTCTGATCGTTTTAAAACGATAAACTAAAAGTTGAGACTCTCTGTCTCCTGGCCACGCCCTCTCAGCTCTGCAGGCCTGTGAGCCCTCGTGGCCTGTTAAAAACAAACAATTAGAGCATCTCAGCAGCAGCTCTGATCTAAAATCTGACATCATCCTCTCAGGATGAGATCATCCCACCTTTACTCGCTCCTCTGAGTGCTTCTTTGTGGGAGTGAAACAGACCTAGAGCAGCTTGTGTGAGTGATGAACTGTGTGTGTGCTCGTGCAAGTGTCCACTGTGAGACGATCAGATTACTGGTATAACTCTGTATGGTGATGTGATTGGAGCTGACAGGCTTTTACTCTCATTGACTCTAACAGGCAGGAGATTACATCACGAGAAGGAAAGTTCAACTTGGATAAATTCATGAACTTAAAAAAACTTAAACCATCATCAGAGGGGACTGACAGCTCTGTGAGGTCGTCTTGACATAAAAAAACTACGCAGTCGTCAGGTTTTTGCATGTCGTCAAATGCCTTGGATTGTCTGTAACCATGGTAACAGGGAAGTGAAAATTACAGTGAGAAGGAATGATGATCAGGAGAAAGTCTGGATCTGCAGACAGCTGCTCTCTGAAGAGGAAGTCCGTCGCTACAGGCTGGAGGCCTTCTGGCTGCTTCAGTCTGCTGAGACTTCAGACCCAGATCCATTATCGTATTCTTAACTCTCTTATTGTAGGAGAGAAAACTACTAATTTAGCACTGTGCCTAGACTGATAACAGAGCATAACCACAGAACAACAGCTGTTTAACATGTGAACGTTTTCAGCTCACGACCACCCAGTCAGAACCAACTCTGACAGAAGACAAACCCACAACCTGGTACAGGATGACTCTCTGCTCAGAAAAGGTTTATACTGTAGAATAAAGTCACCTTCATGTCAGAGATTTGAACTAAAATGATCTTATATTGTGAAATAACTGGATTCATAGATGTTTTGGGTAAAAGAAAAAAGCAGAAGAAAGTATGAAGTCATGCAACATTTCAGGACATGTAGAATGAATATGTCTGTATTTTAAATGAAAGTACTATATTCTGGCCATGATCCATTAAAACGACCCATTCATAGGGGCGGGATCAACGGTTATCAATCACTCACATGCTAATGGACAGTAATAGGACCAATCAGAGCCGTTTAGCAACAACCAGAACCAGCTGGTATTTTAAACTTTTACCATGTCCCTTCAGCAAAGCAGCCAATACATCCTTTTTCCAAATAAAAGACTTACAGTAAGTTCCTTTATCCGTTCACGTCTTAAAGAAAAGTCAAAATCCAAATCGTCATACGTTGATGACAAAGCCGTTTCAAATGAACGCGGATCCCGAGCTACCGCCATGTTGTTTAATTTCAAAGTCAAAGCTCTGCTGTCATCGACTAATCCCGCCCATCAAACCGTTAGAGCGTTGTGATTGGCCCAGTAAGAGACTGACCAGACCAATCAGTGGGCTGCTGAAGTTCCAATGGAGCATGAGTCAAATTTCAGAGCCCTACAGACATTTCCAACTAAATGATCAACATTAAAGGTGTGGAAACAGCTGCATTCCATCCCTCACTGGCTTTAGATACTGCAGTTTTGTTTTCTTAGCTTCTTAGCTAGCTCAATAGCTCAGTCCAGTCCTGTTTTGAGAGGGCGAGATTTTCATTCTTGCTCGTTTTTCTTGTTGGGATCTCTACCAGCCTCTGCTGATTGTAAAAAGATGACATCACTTTTAGCTGATTTCATTTAACATTCAGTCATCTGAAAGTTCCTGTTCACAGTTACAGCATCCACAGCCTGAACTCTTCTTCATGTAAAAGTGATGACTCCTAAGCAGAGAATCAGTTATTACTGCAACAACAAGTGGTGACTGAGCAAAGTTTAGAAAATATGGATTAGTTCATGATCTATAAATTTAAGGAATGCGAAAGTGAGTGGTAAAAGCAACACGAGGTCAACTAAACAGTTCAGAAAGTAATAAATTATCACAAAGTTAAAAGACTAGACTGATACACATGGGCTTCCATCACTACACTTTATGCAGCTTTTGACACTGTTGATCACAGCACCTTAATGAACAGACTCCATGACTTGGTGGGGATCTCTGGAACAGTTTTAGACTGGTTCAGATCGTACCTCTCAAACAGAAGTTTTAGTGTCCATATAAACAACATCATGTCAGATACTACAGATCTGTTCTGTGGGGTACCCCAAGGCTCTGTTCTGGGTCCACTCCTGTTTTTACTATATATCCATCCTCTTGGACAGATCATTAGTAGATGTCACAATGTCTCCTACCACCTTTATGCAGATGACATTCAGCTGTACTGCTCCTTCAAGGACTCAGAGTTCTACAAACTGTCTGAACTACTGGAGTGTCTGTCAGCTATTACTAACTGGTTAGAAAATAACTTCCTTCAGTTAAACCCTGAAAAGACTGAATGTCTGATTGTTGCCCCTGATAGGATGGTCCCCCTGATCAGTCAACATATTGGACATTTAAGTTCTGCTGTAAAGTCAAACCTGAGGAATCTGGGTGTTATTTTCGACCAATCAATGTCTCTTGAAGGTCACTCAAAACAGCTGGTCAGAAACTGTTTTTATCATCTGAGAAATATTTCCAAACTGAGAAAGTTGGTGTCAAAACCTGAACTGGAAATGGTTCTTCATGCTTTTATCTCCTCCCGTCTAGATTACTGTAACACACTTTTCACATGTTTGAACCAAAAAGCCCTTTATGGCCTTCAGCTGGTCCAGAACTCTGCAGCGAGGCTCCTCACTGGAGCAAACAGAAAAGATTTGTTTTTTATCATGTTTGATTCTGTTTTTTGTGAAGCACTTTGTGATTTTTTTTCTGTGAAAGGTGCTATATAAATAAACTTTACTTACTTACTTACTTACTTACTAGTGGGATTCAGAAGACTCTTCATGGATTTAAATTCAGAGAGAAATGTCAAATCTCTCCTCAATAAGTCAGAGGAGCTCACAGCGCTGACCCGGCTACAGAAGGAGTAAGAGACCAGTCTGATGTGTTTAACTGAGACGTCGCCGAATGAGTTAACTGCAGACCCCTGAGGTTTCCCTGGAAGGATTTAAACTTGTGCAGGCTGACAGCACAGTGGAGCAGAGCAGTAAGAGGTGCAATCCAGGACATGTCACTCGGTGTGTTTACATGCACATCTAAGTCGAGCTAGGCCTTTGAAGTCTGCAAAAACTTTTTACCATTCTGTTGTTGGCTCCACTATCCACTATCAGTTGATTTCTGTACAGACTTGTAAATTCAATCCTGTATTTTATATCATCCTCGTATATTGTCTGTGTGCCATCATGTAACACTCGTGTGTTATTTATTTGCTTTTTATTCTCATCTGTATGCTGCTCTGACAAGTGAATTTCCCCATTATTCTATTTTATACCAATCTGGGTTCAAAAATGGCCACACCACTGAAACAGCTCTGTTAGAAGTGACAGAAGCCTCCAATTACACACTTCTAATGGTGCACCACCTTGCCACAGGGGTTCCCCAAGGCTCCATACCGGGCCCTCTTGCCATAAACACTGCCTCAATGGGTCAGATCATTTGATCACATGAATCCTCCTACCACTGCTATGCTGACGACACTCAGCTCTATCTGTCATTCCCACCTGATTACCTCACAGTCTCAGCGCCAATCTCGGACTGTCTCTCTGATATATGGAGATGGATGAAAGCCCACCACCTCCAACTCAACTTCTCTCAAACTGAACTGCTTGTCATCTTAGCCAAACCAAACATACAACACAATATCTCAATCCATACTGACTATCTCTGGCTCCATCAATGGTAGCTGGAAACATGGGTGTTGTGATTGATACCTGATACAATATGTATTCCTATATTTACTTCTGGTATACTTATGCTAGATACAGTACATCTGACAAATTATCAGACTGAATGCTCTCACCTGGTTTGTAGTGAGACATTCTGGTTTACTTGTAGTTTGCTTTGTGTAAAAATACATCAAACCACAGGACCAGAGTAAACAAACTATAGTGAAAATCTTTCTTAACCAGTGACACAACACAAGTGTGTGAGTACTGCTTAGAGCTGCCACCAGTCAGTTGCATACATAGAGAGAAAGAACATACTTCAGTGTGTTAAATGTTTGCTGTGTTTTAGGCCCACCTCCTGGACAAACCCTGCTATTAAATATTGGCTCAGCTGTTGTGCAGCTTGTAAAGCTCCTGCAGCAGCAGGAATATGTCCTGTTTTTAGCATTCCTGACACTGATATGTGAGACATGAGTCAACAGAAACTTCACAATCCATTCATGAATACATTTTAAAACAAGACAAGAAGCTTCTTCCTTCTTCCCACTGTGTCTGCTCACTGAAGCATGTATTTGACCCTCCCCCAACACTGTTGACTTCTACAGCTGCCGTGCTTCAGTGATGTCATCAGACAAGCAGCATAAATTAGGCATTTTGTCATTCTAAAGACCTAAAGACTGTGACCTACTATGAGGACATGCTGTATAATAATCTGAATGAAATCCGAGCCAACCACTTAAAGATTCACAGGGAGGGGAAAAAGAAAAGTTGCATTGGCCGGGAATCGAACCCGGGCCTCCCGCGTGGCAGGCGAGAATTCTACCACTGAACCACCAATGCTGAACAGGACTCAACACAACCACATGTCTGCACATATGCATCAGTAACCAGGATAAATGGTTTGACTAAAGAGGGGTTTCCTCCTGTTCCATTGCTGGAACACAGTCTCATTTCAGTGTTTGGGGTCAGGGCAGCAAGGAACATTGTACAATGGCCAGTTCCCCCGTCCCCCATGTACCAGCTAATGGCAAGATTCACAGATTGGGCTCATCAGTGCACTTTCCAGTCTGCTGCAATGAAAACAACACACTCCTCTGGCAATGAGGATGCAGCAGCACCATTTTAAACCTTGGCATGGCTAACAGTAACACATCCTGCACTACTCAGTCTCTCTTCCTTGATTCCTGGTTACTTAAAAATAGACCTGCTGGTGCTGATCATTTTCACTCTGTTGGTGCAGCTTCAGCACTTCATTGAGGATGTGGAGAAGTTAAAGAGGCATATGGTGCACCCTTGCACATACTCTGGTTGTTTGTGCAGTGCCAATGACAGCAACACTCCACTTTAGCTGCAACCTTCCCCTTGTACCGCTCACTTCCAGTGGCTTTTGACATGCCTCAGCAGCAGCTCCTTAGTCTGGTAAACCAGACTATATATGTGGATATATAGTCTGGCCACGATTCACTGAAACGACTCATTCATAGGGGCGGGATCAACGGTTGTCAATCAAACTGTCTTTACATGCTATTGTCAAATAGATTTAATTTAGTTCAGTTTTGTTGAGAAGCTTTCTACAATGCCTTCCTGAATGAATTTTAAAACAAAGCAAGAATTCTTCTTCCCACTGCATCTGCTCACTGAAGCGTGTATGTGACCCTCCCCCCACATTGCTGACGTATACAGCCACCCTTCTACAGTGATCGCACCAGAGAAGCAGCATGAATGAAGCACATTGTCATTACAACGACCTAAAGACAGTGTGAGTTACTCTGAGACATACAGTAAAATGGAAATCTAGGTCAACCACTTGACCCCCAGGGCAGTAAAAAGAAAAGTTGCATTGGCCGGGAATCGAACCCGGGCCTCCCGCGTGGCAGGCGAGAATTCTACCACTGAACCACCAATGCTGTGTGTGACTCATCTTCACTGTACCGGTTTTGGTCATGTAAAAAAAATCCTTTCAGGTGTCCGCTTTTTTCAGAGGACAAAAGTCTTGGAGTGTAAACAAGCAAAATGCTCTGGAGCATACAGACCAATAATGTCTAATTTACAGGCAGACAGTGAAGCTGGAAGAGTAGCTGGGTGATGTGGGCGTATCTGGAGGGCTTAGGACTGGAAGCCTAACACAAGCATTCTGAACCTCTTGTAACTGATCCAAGGAAGTTTTGTTCAGACAAGTGAAGAGAGAGTTGCAGTAGTGAAGTTAAGAAGAGATGAAAGCATGGATAACATTTTACAGGTCAGAGTGTGACACAATGAAAATTAGCTTTCAATATTCTCAAGATGAAATACAAAAGAGCAAACCAGAGAACTGATATGAGCATCTAGTCAGAGCTGGGTCAAAGGTTACACCAAGACTTCTAACAAATGGTTTGGTAAATGAAGCAAGTTGACAAAAAGAGTCCCTGACTTTAGGAACAACTTGTTAGGAGCAAAGATGATTTCAGTTTTGTCCTCATTCAAATGCAGAATGTTCCCAGCCATGATTCATATCGAGTTCAAACACGTCTGCAACAGTTAAAGCTTAGACATCTCATGTGGCTTAAAGTAGATATATAGTTAAATGTCATCTGCATAAAGATGGTTTGAGAACTTGAAAGAGCTCAGGGCGTGCTGACGAGAGAGCAGATAAAGAAAGAACGAGAAAAGCCCCTACAACTTCTACTTCAGCCAGCCACTAGAGGGTGTGTTGGTTTCTGTTGGGTAGAAGTTCCAGGTGCCTGTGTTACTTTTGTTTTGTTGATGGTGACACAGTTTTGGGCTCTTTGCCATTCAGCAGAGGATGGTAAATGCTTGGAATGTCAGACTGTTTATGTCAGGTGTATAACTATGAAGACAGAAAATACTGCAGTGTTTTACTACCACCTTCTGGACAAAGCTTTGTATTAAATAATGGTTGTTGTGCAGCTAGTGTAGAAATGTCACCTGTTTAAATATTCCTGGGACTGTTTAATATGTGAGACGAGTCAAACAGAAGTATTGTTCAATTTTGTTGAGAGGCTTCCCACACTCGCTTTATGAATGAATCAGAAAACAAGATGCTCACTGAAGCGTGTATTTGACCCTCCCCCCATACTGTTGACATCTACAGCTGACCTACTACAGTGATGTCATCAGAGAAGTAGCATAAATGAAGCACAATATCATTCAAATGACCTTAAGGCAGTGTGATTTGCTGAGGAAATGTGGTGAAATGTTCTGAATGAAATCTGAGCCAAGCACCTGAAAGACCCCCAAGGTGGAAAAATGAAAAGTTGCATTGGTTGGGAATCAAACCCAGGCCTGACAGGTGAGAATTCTACCAATGAAGCACCAATGCTACATGAGTCGTGGCTCTAATGTACTGGTTTAGCTCACATATGAAAACATCCGTTCACAAGGCCCCCTTATAAAAAAATCTTAGTGTGTTTTTATTGTATCTTCTAGGCTTCTACTTTCTGCACAGTGTTGTTTACCAGCTGCTTCTTTAATTATTTTGTCCTTACAACAGCCACAAAGCTTTGGACTGCTAGTGTTCTAACCAGAATCTTCTGAAAACTTTCATAACAAGGCAGATAAAATAAATGTTTCACTGGATTTGGTAAAATAACAAATCTGGCAAGATTTCTCTCAAGGCTGTACTGAACAAATCTGCTTGATTGATAGCTTAACAAACCCAAATGAAGACCCTTACCTGGGGGTACTACCTAAACCCATGATTTGTTATACAACACTAGAATTTTGAAAGTGGTTTGTTGTCTACATTGCATTTAAATCACCATTAGCTTAAAATGTGCAACAAAACTTCACTTGCTGGTTCAGTTTCCCCACCGTTGAACCACGCAGTTAAATTCTGGATGTGCACGTGTCCCCTGCTTCCACAAAGTTGTCCCCTCCAATATCACAAATAATATTTTATTTGAATAATACACTAACATATGATGAAGGCACAACACAAGTTGTGTGACTAAAAACACACTGTTTGAGAAAGAGAGAGAGAGAGCGAGAGAGAGAGAGAGAGAGAGAGAGAGAGAGAGAGAGAGAGAGAGAGAGGTCAGTCAAAAGTACGGTGTACATTTTAGAACATCCTTAAAGCCAAAAAGTCATCAGTCAAACGAACAAAAAGTTGTGAGTCATCAGACAAAAAGTTGTCAGTTGTCCAAAAAAAGTTGTCAATCATCAGGAAAAAAGTTGCCAGTCATCAGAAAAAAGTTGTTGGGTCATCAGAAAAAATGTAATCAGTCGTCAGGAAAAAAGTAATCAGGAAAAAAGTCGTCAGTCATCAAGAAAAAATTTGTCAGAAAAAAAGTCACCAGGAAGAAAGTTGTCAGAAAAAAGTCATAAGTAAAAAAGTAATCAGGAAAAAAGTTGTCAGGAAAAAAGTGATCAGTCATCAGGAAAATGGTCTTTGGTTGTCAGGACAAAATTCGTCAGGACAAAAGTAATCAGCACAAAAGTCATCAGTTGTCAGGAAAAAGTCATCAGTCATCAGAAAAAAGTTGTTAGTCATCAGACAAAAAGTAGTCAGTCATCAGAAAAAAAGTTGTCAGTCGTCAGGAAAAAAGTTGTCAGTCATCAGACAAAAAGTTGTCAGTCGTCAGAGAAAAACGATTGTCAGTTGTCAGAAAAACAGTTGCCAGTCATCAGGAAGAAAGTAATCAGGAAAAAAGTTGTCTAGAAAAAAGTCATTAGGAAAAAAGTCATCAGTTTTCAGGATAAATTTTGTCATAACAAAAGTCATCATAACTAAAGTTGTCAGTCATCAGATAAAAAATTGTCAGTAGTCAGGAAACATGTTGTCTGTCAGTCAGACAAAAAGTTGTCAGTCGTCAAAGAAAAGGTTGTCAGTCATCAGGACAAAATTTGTCAGGACAAAAGTCATCACAACAAAAGTTGTCAGTCGTCAGGATAAAAGTAATCAAGAAAAAGGCCATCAGTCCTCAAGAAAAAAGTTCATCAGGAAAAAGTACTCAGGATAAAAGTTGTCAGGAAAAGGTCGTCAAGAAAAAGTTATCAGTTGTCAGAAAAAAGTTGTCAGTAGTCAGAAAAAATTCATTAGTCAACAGACAGAAAGTTGTCAGTCATCAGATAAAAAATTGTCAGTCATCAGGAAAAAAGTTGTCTGTCAGTCAGACAAAAGTTGTCAGTCATCAAAGAAAAGGTTGTCAGTCATCAGGAAATTAGTTGTCAGAAAAAAAGTTGTCAGGTAATAATTCATTAAGAAAAAAGTTGTCAAGAAAAAAGGCATTTGGAAAAAAGTTTTCAGGCATCAGGAAAATAGTCACCAGTTGTCAGGACAAAATTTGTCAGTTATCAGGCAAAAAGTTGTCATCAGAAAAAGTTGAATACATCAGAAATAAGTTGTCAGTCAATACAAAAAAGTAGTCAGAAAAGAGTCATCAGGCAAAAAGTTGTCAGTCATCAGGAAAAAAGTCATCAGTCCTTATGAAAGAATTCATCAGGAAAAAGGTAATCAGGATAAAAGTTGTCAGGAAAAAAGTCATCAGAAATAAAGTCATCATTAGTTGGAAAGTAGCTGTCAGTAGTTAGAAAAAAGTCATCAGTCATAAGACAATAAGTTGTCAGTCGTCAGGAAAAAACTTGTCAGTCGTCAGAAACAAATTATCAGTCATAAAAAATAAGTTGTCAGTCATCAAAAATAAAAAGATTGTCAGTCATCAGGAAAAAAGTAATCAGTTGTCAGGAAATAATTTGTAAGTCACCAGGAAAATAGTTATCAGTTGTCAGGACAAAATTCATCAGGACAAAAGTCATTAGGACAAAGGTCATCAGGACAAATGTTGTCAGGGTAAAAGTCATCAGTCATCGGGAATACAGTTGTCAGGATAAAAGTTGCCAGTTGTCAGGATAAAAGTTGTCATGACAAAAGTTGTCAGTGGTCAGGAAAAAAAGTAATCAGTTGTCAGAAAAAAGTCGTCAGTAGTCAGGAGAAATTCTTTTTTATTATTCTTGTTTTCATCTAGGGAATTAATTTTCTTTGCTTAGTGTTTTAGGTGTTGTTTTAATTTTTGAGTTTACTTTTTATTTATAATGTCAGTTTTCAAATTTCTGTTTCTTTTTTTAGTTTTCAATGTGTTCATTGTCATCAGGAAAAACTTTTGTCAGCCGTCAGAAAAAAATTGTAAGTCATAAGAAAAAAGATTGTCTGTCATCAGAAAAAAAGATTGTCGGGCATCAGAAAATAATATTGTCAGTCATCAGGAATAAAGTTTTCAGGAAAAAAGTGTGTGTGTGTGTGTGTGTGTGTGTGGGGGGGGGGGGGGGGGGGGGGGGGGGGAGCGCATCCAGTCATTTTTTTTACTGAATCAAAGCACCATGTTGAAGATTTCAATAATATGAAGTCAGTTTGTTGAAAAATGTTCTTATAAGCCATAAAAAACCTGTAGATAAGTAGAATATGGAGTGAGAAAGAACTATTACATCATAATTACAGTTGTTGCTTAATATTATAGAAGAATGTTTAGAAAATGTCAGACAGCACATCTAGGGAAAAAAAGCATTTTTATGTCCCCCTCAGAAATTATTGTCCTGTCGATACCAGGGGGCACTGCTGAAGACCTAGACTCTGTGGTGGCATCAGCCATTTCCTATAGTGTAGTTAGTTGAAGCAGCAGTTTATCTACACGTTAGAGAAATCAGTTAAATAAACTAGTCAGGAAGGCCCACTCTGTCCTAGGATGCCCTGGTCACTTGAGTCATTGCACTCATTGACATGTGAATGTTTAGACCTTGAATATAAGACAAACCAATTATTTAGATGATTTGAGTTCAAAAGAAAAGAAAAATTCTTATTCAAACCAATACAGTGCTTCATCCACTATTTATGGCAGAAAGCCATTAGATATTTAAATTTTTAATACAATTTTAATTTAAAGCAGTTGATATAACATATCTACTAATACTGCAGCAGCTGCTGCTTCCTTTCAGTGGTAGACAGGGGTGTAGCAAGCTTTTCAAAAGTGTTGGGGATGTGGTCCGTAGATGTCATCGACTGTTAATTGAAACACTTAACCCTTTCATGCACGCATTATGAAAAAATATCTATATTTCTTTAAATATTGATTTCATTACTTTACATGAGCCTAAACTGAAAAACATTTTGAATTTTTAAAAATATGGTTTCATATAGAAGTTATTTTACTGTCTGCGTATGTGGACAGTGCGCAACAAAGGAGTGAAATGATCAAAAAATCTGATTTTGCAACTAGATTTTTTATTTAAAAGTTCCAATATTAATTTAACTACTTTTATTTACAAAAAACAAACATTTGGAAAACATATAAACATAAATAATGACCAAACTACATTACAAAAATATATGAATACCAATGAATGGTGTGCATATTGTGCAAAAAGTAATACTGTATATTAAGCCATTAGGTGGTGACTATGGGTTACAGATGTGTTATGGGATTGAGCATCACTGGTCAAGAAGTGCACCCATCAGGAATGTCATGGGGTGCCACTTTGAGAGGTGACCTAGGAAGACCAGATTTATGTCACATGTCAGGTCTCACTCTGTCACATGAAATTTAATTTCTAAAAACAGAATGGTTCAACACACTCTCCTGTACACCATCATATTTTTAAACCTGATTTTTCCTTCTTCAGTAGAAATTTTAGTGAACTCAGCACATGGCCATTATGGTCAGCCATGTTGAATTTATGATGTCATCAGGCAGTCAATATTGCAAATACAAGATGATACATATTGTTAATATATTACAAAGGACTAACACTGCCCTGAAGTGGATTGAAGTTTATCAACATGACAAACAGAAAACCGAGTTAAAGTTACTGTCTTCATGTGGATGCTGTGCATTAAAGGGTTAATGGATGCTTGTCTTTTGTTTTCATTTGAACAATATCATCAGATGGTTTGTTACATTTAGTTTCATGAGAATTGCATGTGAATGTAACATTAAACACAGTGGTGAATGGTGGTGGTGCATGTGAATATCAGGACATTAATAAACAATATTACAAGACATTAAAAGGCAAATTAATCACTAATCAGCAATTTACTAACATGCAATCTATGATAAAGTATGAATTATGAATGACTAATAACACATTTCTGAATGACCTAAGGCATTACACATTTTCCAAAAATGAAACCTAAATATTGTGTTATTGCATCCAGTTTGAACCATACAGCTCAACTTATGACCTACAAAGTTCATCACTAGTTAAATGAAGTATTTAGCTGTAAAACATATTTCAACTTGCTTTAACTGACTTTAGCCTACTACTTAACAAACTGTAACTATAAATTGTAATAACTTAAACTTGTATTTCTTTTATTGCTTACCTGTGAACCTGCAAGAACCCTCAGAAATTTCTTACTGAAACTGATGCTAATTTCAATAATTTTGGCTCAGTTTAAAAACAAATTCTAAATATAAATATTTATTTATTTAAATAGGATTTTAGCTTTTACAGTAATTTCACTTACACTTTTCTGCATATTTGTTCCACTGAGTGATAAACAGGAAAATAAAAGCTCAATTGTGAGGATCTGTCTGAGAGAGTTTTTTTTTTTTAGGTAACCTCTGCTGGCATTTTCATGGAAATTAAGAATCAAATAAGCTATTTCTGGGTAAATACCCAGTGTATTTTCATCTCAAGCTGAAAGACAATGACAAGAGAGGCGGGATTTATAGCGGTAAGCTGATCGATTGATTGACAGCCGGCCGGCCGGTGTTCAGAGCAGGAGAGAGGGAGGGGAAGAGGAGCGAAGTGATCGGCAGCAGGCTGGTGTCAGGTTTCAAGGACCAACAGGAGAGGAAGGGGAGGAGGGAGAGGGGACAAACAGCGATTGCTGTGAGGAGAAATCAGACAGGTGGAGGTTTGGGGCAAAACGGCTGGAAAAGTATGGGTGTTGAACGATCTCACTAAGAAAAGTGTGGGTATTAAAACACCCACATCCCCCATGGGTGCGACGCCCATGGTGGTAGATCAATAGAATCATTTCTGCCCCACTTAGCATGTCTGCCTCCAGAATATCTTATTAAAGGTTTGATCCCAGAAGGCAGCACACAGCAGAGTGGCGCAGCGGAAGCGTGCTGGGCCCATAACCCAGAGGTCGATGGATCGAAACCATCCTCTGCTAGAGATACTTTTTATATGAAGATGTTTTATCTGCTTTGTTCATCATCTTGTATTGTGTTTGGGTCAAATTTGACCTTTCAAATCTAGGAATGTAAAAAATTTGCACTTGATGTTTTGTATTGGAATAGGACTTCATGTAATCCTCAGAAACTGCTACTATAACACATATTTTATTTTATTTACAATTTTAGCCAATTCTGAAGTTCTCTGAAAAGAAAATAACATTTGTGGTGTCACGGGTCAAATATGACCCAACAGAAAATACTTGCTGTTGCATGCATCACTTTAAATCTGTAGGCTGTGAGCTGTTTCCTGACGAGTTGAAATTCCATGGAAATCACTCTCCTCCTTTCCCCCAGGGATGTCATTGATGTCGTCATTCTCTATTGTGATAAACTGGTTTACATGTGAGGTGTTCTGTTCTGATGCAGGAATGTGTGAATTGGACTGAAACTTTGGGGATTATGTCAATAAATATTGTTTGGGTGAAGTGAGTCTCATTCTGTAGTAGTCAACATGAGCGAGATTTACTGTTTGTGAGGCTGTTAATCATATCTGTGGTCATGAGAGTGATATTGAGGACAGAAAGCAGAGTAAAACTGAGAATGTATCTGAGGAAGAGGATGATGTTCAATATGAACCTAAAGAAGATGACATATCTGATGAGGAGGAGGAGGATCCAGATGACCCAGCTGCTCAATGAGCTTGGCGTGTGAATGACTAAGTTGCTTCCCTATTAGGGATGTTTGGGACAAATGGGTGGAGCAATTGCTGTTCTTGTATAATCCAGGGCCAGAGGTTACTGTGGATGAACGGCCAGTCCCATTCAGAGGTCGCTGTCCCTTCTGGCAGCATATGCCAAGCAAGAATGGAAAATATGCCATCAAAATCTGGGCCAGTGGCGGCTGGTGACATTTTTTGGGGGTGGGGCGCATTTTTGCAAGTCAGTTTTCAGATGCCCAAAACCCACATCTCACCACTAGACCAGGGAATGAAGCAAAACATTTTCATCTGACTGAACATGTTGCTGGTAAAAATCCCTCCCACCAGTTCACTAATGTGGCGCTGTTAGGTCACACACAGTTATAGCCTAATTCTACACATCAAACAGTAAAGAAATCATAACGTGTTCATAAGGAGACCTTAGAATAATATCAATATAATCAGATACAAATAATAATACAACAACCACAATGTGGTCACAACAGAGGTAAGAGTTTCAGGGAAAAAATAACCTGACCAAAACAAT